>JASJUQ010001634.1:419-12928 GCA_039619505.1 Cimex hemipterus | reverse complement strand
TGGCGCAGTTGACGTAATACGACGGGGGAGCTGGCGCAGTTGACGTCACACGAAGGGGGAACTGGCGCAGATGACGTAATACGAAGGGGGAACTGGCGCAGTTGACGTAATACGAAGGGGGAACTGGCGCAGTTGACGTAATACGAAGGGGGAACTGGCGCAGGTGACGTCACGTGAAGGGGGAACTGGCGCAGATGACGTCACGTGAAGGGGGAGCTGGCGCAGTTGACGTAATACGAAGGGGGGACTGGCGCAGATGACGTAATACGAAGGGGGAGCTGGCGCAGTTGACGTAATACGAAGGGGGAACTGGCGCAGATGACGTCAATGCAAGGAGCTACTGGCGCAGGGTCAAAGTCCAACTTACCGGCTTGTATTCTGACCGGCTCCCATAGCGCTCCTGGTGGTCCTAGTCTGAACTATATAAATTCCTTTGCTTCTGTGACATCACTATCGACATGCACTTGCTTGTTTCTTTTTTGTTCAATCTAATTACAACTTTTTTAAAAATATGTTTAGGATATGTAAATGTTTTTCTATTTCGATACGAGGGGATGTTTTTGTAATTTGCTTATCATTATATGTATTTAGGCATTTAGAAATAAATAAAAACATATTTAAATGGTCAAATAACGCATTTTTTATTAAATCAAATTAAAGCAGCATAACAAAATTAACATTTATCTAACAAAATCAATATTATATCTATTGTTTTCACACCCGTTGTATATTATATTAATCTTTCGATGTGATTGTTCGTATTCTTCGATCATAACGTCTGTGAGGGCATCGACGATCCTGCTGGGGAGGAAAATCTTTCTCGGATATTCATCATCCAGTGAATAAGGTCCGATGTATTCTATTTATATGTGCTATGACAGTATTTCCGTATTTCGTATTTATTCGTTGGAATTTTCCGATCTCGTATTCAAATCCAATTCGCAATTGAGAAATCTTTCCAATGTTGTTGTCTTTTTTTGCAATTGTCGATAAATATGATGCAAGGGAGGACGGCATCTTGCTGTTTCCTTTTTAATAATATTGTTGTTCTTTGCTATAAACAATAAGATAATTTATAGTAAAATATTAATAACTGTAACGTTGTTAATTGATAATAGGTTAAAACTTACTTACCAATACGTGTATGTACACACTACGATAGTCGTTCATAGAATGAGTCGTGGGAGACAAGCATGATCATACAAGTTTATTTGCTCACCCCCCTCCTTTACCAGCCGATCCCTACTCCTCTTACTAATGCGCTCGTCGCGCCCTCTATACACAATCCCATGAACATGAGCATATTGTCAACTTTCATTGAATTTTTCATTTTAAAAATTGCCACTAATAATTTCAATAAATGGCACCTATTTTGGATGAAAAAATGGCTAACGTAATGTTAAATAAAATAAATTCCTTAATTCTAACCTATAGGGAATATATTTTTATTAGGGGTCGAAAACCGACTTCTCGCTTGGATGGATTTTTTAACTCGTAGGAGTTACCTGGTGATCACAATAAAATAACATCGTGGGGTCGTTGATGTGCGAGATATGGTACCACTCTTTCGTTGACGGTCGCGGGTTCGATCCCTGCCTTATCCACTGGTGTTATTAACATAGGTGGTCATTTCGTCCTTACAAAGCTGAGTTTAATAATTTTTTTATAAATTTGTATCTCTCTTAGTGTCTAAGCCCCCTCACTACGTCAAAGTGGAGATACATCAAGGAGGTTTGATTGAAATAAGTTTCTGTGTAATACTGATATAATATTTCTCATTCATACAGGTTTACGGGTATTTTACCACCTCGCCAGTGACCATATAAACGCACATTCTATTACATGAAAATCATTTCAAATAAAAAAAAAAAAACATAACAAAATAAACCATTTTATCTTTTATAACACAAATATTTCTTCTAAAAAAAAATTCTCTTTAAAAATTGCTTTTAAAAAAATTGAAAAATAAAGCGGAAATTTTAAAATCTTTCTAACAACTTATTCGTATTTATCCAATTGGACAATGCGTAGGCTCGAAAATGAGTACACATCCGTGGCGTAGTGTTATGGAGCAAGCAATGTGTTCCTTCCCCGCCTAGTGTCAGAATTCCGATTTGTGGACAACCGAACTCTTCAAGATCAATCACATTGTCCGTATAGTATGAAATGAAACGTTTCTTTTGTAATCCTTTAACAAATACTTTCTTATACTTGCTAAGGTAGCGGTGTAAAATAAAATGTAATTGATCGTAGTCCACATCGCCATCTCCCCATTCTATTTTATGGAAATACCGATTTAGCCAGTTATTCACTCGAAGACTGGACTCGTTTAATTCGCATTCCTCAGGAGGTTTGAAAACCCAATGTTGACTTGAATAGTGATCCAAATCTAAAATTGACAATTCTTTTATAATATATGCATTCGTGCTGTCGACAAAGCATTGCATTTCAACTACACATGCTCTGTTCGAAGTCATGATGGTGAATGAATCGAATATGCTGATAGTACATAAATTTATACCATTCTACGGACGATATTCGTTAAAGGATTATACTCTATTATTCTGTCATGTATGATTAGACAATATGCGGTGGTATCAGAAGGAAACGGTTTACTAGCTTCGAATTCGAGTCTCACGTCTACCGGACCAGTTTTTATGGATTCCGACTGTTTGGCACAATCGATTACGATAAGTGGTGCATCGTCTCTGAATTGAGGTAATGAAAGTAGTGGAGATGGTGATGAATCAGGGTAGAAATTCTTTTGGAAATTTGTATACATATAGTATAACATTCCATATTGGTTATTGGAAAAATGTATGTTTAAATCATCGTATGGGTAAGATTTCGAATTTAAGAAGAGTTTTACGTTTGTCAAACAACAATGATCAAATTTACTTGAATCTACCAATGAATTATTTTTTCTAGATGACTGAAATGCCAAAATAACGAAACGAGGTTTTTCCATTTGAGTAGAAGTTTTAACCGCCCACAACTGCCTCTGAGTCGTAGGAAGGAGCGGATAATCGTACATTTCCCAGCTTCTAAATGGTACCGATATAACTTTCTGCTTTTTTAAATGCCTCAACATTAAAAGTCTTTGGTATTCGTTTAAATAGAGATAGGGTATTTTCCAAGAGAGATTCGTCAACTCTATTTTCGCTTTTTCCGAATTATCTGTTGAAATGTAAGAATTCTCATCTCTTCTGGAGCGTATCAGTATGAGCTCTTGTTTCACGTTGATGATCACTTTTTGGTAATCTTCTGCAAAACCGAGTAGCAATCGTAATGGGATGCAAGCATTGAAATGGCCTTCACTCGAATTCAAACTTAGAGTTTTAGATCCAGGTGAAATCCATCCAGCGTTTTCATTTATACCGTCACGCTTGATAGAACATAAACCCTTTAAAGTAGACGAAATCCCAGGATTTTTAATCTTATCTATTTCTGTTCCGCATATTTCGTATCTAATTTCATCAAATAGAAAAGCGAAGGCATTCTGAGTTAATTTACTATTCGCCGGTACACCGGATCCGTCTTCTTTTATAAATTTCCCCTCTAAATAGAGAAAACTCTCGCATGGTAATGTGTAGATATCTTGGTGTTGAACAGTGATTCTAATCTCATCACCAGGCTGTAATTTCGTCGATGCATACGGGTAATGTGAATGTAATTCAACACCTTCTATGATCTCATCGAAACTTGGACGTTCTTCTACATTTAACATTTCCATTGTGATTTGGGTAAAATTTTATATCCGGCTCTTTTCAAAAATTGAACGTTTTCTCTCGATACGTGAGGTGTATTCTCGTTGACTTCCTGAGGAAGACTGGACCTAGGTTTATCCATTCCCTTTTTATATAATTTCTTAAAGTTCAACCCCATTGCGTTCAAAGAGGATACTGAACTTTATTTGTAGAAAAACGTTATTTTATAAGGTCTAACAGAAACAATAAACAAAGATGGCCGCACAGATTACTATTGGGAGACTGATACCTCTTTTTGTTCACAGTTATGCGGACATTTTTCAGATATCTTACGAGTTGGGGAGGAGGTTTTCTTTTACCAGTGCTATCGAAATATCTCGCACATTTTCCAACTTTTTTATAGCACACCCAATGAGTACCTCGGCCGGAACTTTTATCCAAATTCAATATTGCACATTCGTTTGTACGCGGTTGGTTAGGCAGACTATCTCTCATAAAAACACCCCTAAAACCTGAAATTTTTTTCGAACGAGCTATTCCAGAAATATCAAAATTTGTTAGACTCCATTTCGGAAAAGTGAGTAATAGATCTTTCGCTTTCTTCGACAATGGGTACAATTTACATCCGCCGATTTTCTTCGGAGGGGGAATTATCCGTTTAGATTTGCGTCTTCGGATCATGTTCATTCGTTGACGGTTCCACACAAACTGATTAAAATAATCAAAAAACGATTGGTTTATATGTTTAAATTTTTCATATCGATCCAACTATTGTGAGTGGAATCGAAACCGAGCCATTTTACTAAGGCTTTTCCTTTATTTTTCTTAATGACCTTTTCTACTAAGTAGCTGTCTGGATATTTTACTAGCTGCAATTCTTCTTGATAAAACCCTCCTGCTATTTCCTGCCCGGTTGAATCCATCAAGATATACGTCACAGGATTGGTTTTTTTAACTTTACATACATTGAAGATCTCTGTGGACCAAGAAGGAGTGTAACCTTTACTAAATTCCGCTTTGTATTTCGATATCCTCACGTGATCCCCCATTTTGAATTTAATTTTCTTTTTATTAATTTTATCGTTTAAGACGAAAATATTTTCTAGTAAATGGGTTTCAATTTTGCCGGATTTTACAGCTGCCGGTGCCATCCCTATAGTACGGTGTTTTTTATTGTTGTATTCATTGAGGAGCGATTTCATCAATGGTAACCATTCGTAAGATCCTTGAAGGCTGAATCTTTTCCAAAACATTGTCTTTATGGTTCTAATCGCTCGTTCTACTATGGATGCTTTAACATTGCTGTAGGTAGAATAATGATTTATACGGAATTTTTTAAACAGAGAATTTGTTTCTTTATTGTAAAATTCTTTCCCTCGATCAGTTTGTAAATTTCTTGGTACACGACCGTCGGATGATTGTAAAATTTTTTTGAACGCAGCGTTTATTTCTTTGCCCGATTTCCTTTTTACTTCCACCGCCCAAATGTATTTTGAAAAACAGTCAATTACTATCAATATATATTTGAAACCTTTATTTTGTTTACTGTAAGGTATCATCTCTATCAAGTCCGCTTGCCATAAATCGTCGATTCCCTTCAATAGTACCTTACGCCTTTTGAAATTTCTTCTAGCAGGTCGATGAATTTCTTCTACGATTTGTCTTTTTACCTCCGACATGTTTGTTATGTGGACTCAAATAAGGAAATGATTCATATTGGCATGATATGGAAGGTTTTATACAATTATACGAGCATCGCGAAGTTTATTTTCAATGTATTCGATTTCAGATTTACTATTGTGCTCTGAAGAGGTTAATAAAATTTTTAACCTTTCAATCATGTGATTAAAATCTACTACCCCGAAACCTCGTTTTGGTTGCGGAATCTTAGGCAGCCCCGTTTTTGTCCTCTGAGGCTGGTATTTAAACATGGAGGAAATCACAGGCCATTTCGGATGCGAACGAACAGCGTTTATATCTCCACTGCTACTGTAACGTTTTCTGTGAGCGTTTGTGTGCATTAGAATATTTTTATAAGTTTTTCTATCATCAGCATCTATAAGCGTGAAATTCGGGTTTTTCATGAATATCAATTCCATGAGTCCCGGTGTAGCTATATATCTTTCTTCACCAATCTCTAATTCATTATTTCCAATCGTGACTATACTGTCACCCATCGTAAATTGTTTTCCATCGTAACGTACCCCGTAAGTTTGATCCAACCCTCCTAGGTCATTATTTAAAAATTTCATAACGTACTTGGATGGAGTCTCACCAACTTTTTCCAAAAAATCGAAAGCCATTTTTATTCCTTCAGGAGTTCTAACTTCTTCGCTCACTTGCTCCAGTATTGGTTTACACGGAGTGAATTCAAACACGTCTGTTCCAGAGAACATCGGTTGAAGTTTCTCTTCGTCGGTGTTTTCAATGTTTCCGGGGGAATTTTGGGGACTTGTAGGCTCTGTTTCTTCTTCACCCTTATACGATGGGGCCGAATCTATGTCTTGTAACTGGGATCTAAATACGTTCAATACACTTTGAGTTGATACAGGCGTCTTTTCTACAGGAGACGGGATGTATAATTTTTTCGGTCTCTTCGGTTGATGGTCATCTTCCGCTTCTCGCTTTAGGTGGTTCGGTTGATTGCTGCTTGCTTCTATTATGGCGTTGACAATAGGTTTGTATTTAACTTTGAGGTATTCATCGTTTTCCTCCTTCATTCGTTTAAGAGCGTCATATTTTTGTCTAATATTCTTTCTTATTTCCGTTATTTCTCGTGTCAAACAAGGAGATGATGTTTCTTCCATCGTAGAGTAACGAATGATTTTTATTTTTCCGTTCAAAGCAATATATAGATATCGAAACCTTTGCGGTAACGCCCATTTTTCAAGGGAGAATCCTTGTTAATCACAAGAAATCCGTAATTGTTATCGTCCCAGCACTTTCGACAAATATTGGAAAATTCCTTAAATGACATATCCGAGTTTACATGATCTTCGTATATCCTTCTCATATTTAATAAATCTTGCTTAAAAATGATAAGTAAATTGACATTATCTCTTATTAAATGTTTGGGGACCCTCGTATAACTTTGACATAGGTAAAACGAATCTATACCACTATGCCGTCCCATACAAAAATAGGATCTAACCCGATCCTGCTTATCACAGGCAATGTCGTCAAATATAATGATAGAATCGGGGAGGGCCTCGTTTGGCTGCGGCACTTGGTCATTATTTTCAAACAAAAATAAACGAATTTCATTAAATGTGGAGAAAATGTTTTTCATTTTCACATATTTTGACTGATTAATAGATTTGCTAAAGAGATATATATTTTGAAATTTCAATCCATCTACATTATATATCAAATTTAATATTAAATTTGTTTTTCCACAATTGGAAGGACCACATATTAAACACCTAATGCTATTCGGTAATAAGGGATTGTGCCTAATAAATCCGTTTCCATCTGATTCGACGTCAACATTCCTTATCGATAAAGATAAATCTTGCTTCTTTAAGCGCATAATGACGACTGAGGATAGAACGCAGATTTAAGATATTATATATTGGTGTATTCTTAAAAGGATTTTCTTCAGTTTTTGATGATTAGACATAGATTAGGAGAAGGTTTAAGTGAAATAATACTTAATAAAATAATGGCACTTTACAGTGTTCTACCACCTCGCCAGTGACCATACATTCACACAGGTTTAGGGTACTTTTACTGCCTCGTCGATGTCCATAGTATCGTTTCATGAAACACATTGAGGAAAAAAAAGGCAACTTTTTTTATTACATAAATTATTTTATTGATATTTTTTTACATTCTTTTTCTCTATGCTATATACATATTGCATGTAATAAAATATAAGATAAATCACAGAGCAACCGTTTTAAAACATTAACATTAGGAACAATTAAATACATACAACGAAATAAATAAAATAAACAAATACATTTCTTTTTAAATTAATATTAATTTTTTTTTCAAATCTTAGGAACTCATGTTACTGCTATCATCATTATTAATTAAGGTCTTAAAACCATACGCTTTAGTACCTATTCCATTGTCACATATAATTCTCTTATTATCTAAACAGCATAAGGATTTTTTATTGCATTCTATGGTATAAACTTGATGGTGTTCAGATTTAATCTGATACATACTAATCCTTGAACTGATATCATTGAACAAAGAGTTGTAATATTGCTGAAAAGATAGGGATTTTTCTATGGAATATTTTTTAATTCCTTTTGCTCTTTTAATTTCGGACGCATCTTTAAATAAAATGGAATACATTTTGGCGCGAAGCCCGACAAAAGAATCAATTATTCTGCCACACGTTTCGTCTTTGAATTTTCCCAAAACCTTTTTATTTTTTAGGGAATAACATTTATGGTCGAGCGGTAAGTTCGACATATCCAAGTAATCACTTATTTCTAGAAAGTCGGAGTACAAGTCTGGTGTTATGATTTTGTATATGAAGGAATCCGTATCAGTATAAAGTAAAGTAATTTTTTCCGTTCCAAATTTTGGCATCATAACATCATAATGGTAATTATACATCACAGTTTTTGAAATATCCAATACAGACAAGCCAACATAAATTGGTTTATTGAACGTAATTGATTTTTTCTGTAAGTGAACAGAGGCCAAATTTTCGTTTAAAATTATTCTGTCTTTGAAATCTGGTCTAGCCACGTATTTTTCAATTTGAGGAATTCCGGAAACTAGTTTTATATTCAATCTTTTTCGAACATTTTCCATTGTTTTACCATATACCGCATTATTAAACAATTTATACATGTCCTTTTCAAAATCTGAATTACTTTGCTGCCTAAGGTTATTATTTAAATTTATATATGGCAACATCCATTTTTTTTGACTAAATTTTATAGCTCGGTGAATTTTGCGTAAAACTAAACCGTGATCTATGGATTGCTTTAAAGCCATGTAATGACAAACATATTTTACTCTATCGTTGAAATGTGTTATTAATTTAGGGTGGTTATCAATTATCAATTTTTCTGGTAAAAATGGAAGATCGTTGTGTATAGAGTGCAAAGAAACAGGATAATCGACATCAACTTCTAAAATATAACCATAATCATCGTCTTCTTTTAAGTCATTGATATTTATCATATTAGGATCTTTTACCCACGAAAAATCACGATAAGGTAACGAATAGGTCATAGCCAAACCGTATAAATTGTTGCAATCTTGATAGCAAATATAAGACTCTTCTTGATTCTTATCGAAATGTTCCAATTCGTGGTTGTTGGCTTTGGCATAACGGTTAGAAACTTGACAAATCCCACCTCTGATTCCATTTTCGATCATTAGAAGCATGTCATAATCTTTTACTAACTCTAATCTAATTTTCGTAAAACGGAGCATAGCATCCCATGATAGCCCTGGCAGTGTATAATAGTGTGCAGGATCCAATCCGTGAGAGTGGAAAATCGAAGTTCTAAATCTTTCAAATATGTCACTTAACAAAAGAACATCCGATTTGAGATATACATCGCTGTATTCCCCCAGAGTACGGCAATTAAATTCTTTCCAAATCATTTGGGCTCGATTGTATTCTTCATCTGTTATCCCACTACACGACAACATACTGTAAAATTTCTCCTTATCTGGTAGTATAGTCTCTTTCAATTCATCCCAAGATTTGATATATTCATAAGGAAATATGCCTTTTTTAGTCATAAGGTGGATGTTTTCATTGGAGTAAAATTTTTCACAATGAGGGAAACTTGGTAAGTTCAAAGCAAGATGGTGAATACTGGTGGGAAGAAAACGGAATGAATCTATGAATCTTAAAGATATCCTATTATTTATTTGTTTAGAGAACGAAATAAATTTTTCTTCTGTGTTAGGAATAACGTTTATTTTTTTGTCATCATAACCTAATTCTTTAATTAAAAAATGACTATCATAACCGCTTAAATTGTGTATAAAAACTGGAAGGAATGAAGGGTTTGTAAAACGGATGCTGCATCGATTGTGTGCGGCACCCCTATACTCTCCGGTTAAATGGTTATGATCCCTAACTTTTATGTCACCAGGGCTAAAATTTTGGCAGCAAATAAAACAAATTTTAGCTTCTCTATATGCGATCATTTCTATTTCAGTCAATGGATTCATAGGTAGTGTTTTCGTGTAAACGGTTGATACCTCTTCAGCAATTCGTTTTAGATATTCTATACAGTGAAGAGCTGCATTTTCCCCCCGATATAAGTAAGGAGTGTCAAAACTAGAAAGAGTTTTGTTTTTAAATTCCGGTGTGTTCACGACGTATACGGCAAAACTCATGGGAACATGTCGATGTACAAAAGTTGTAGCAGAATTAGACGTTTTGCATTTTTTGTCTGTTGGCTCCAGTATAGATTCAAAATCACAATACACAACGTATGGTACTTGCAATGTGCGCTCAAAATTGGAAAATTGTATAAAATTGTATTCTGGAAAACCTACCCTAGCCGGTTTATTCTTATTGCATAGTCGTTTGTGTTCTGAAAACTTTTCTAAACCATTGTAACGGTAATCGTAGTGAGTAAAACATTTTTTACAAACTAATTTTCGATTGTTTCTTTTTGATATCTGTTTGCAAATCAGTCTCTCAAAATTTTGAATATAGCAATAATGATATTTATCATCTCCTTCTTTTAGCAATAAAAGGTCTCTATGATCGTTCAATTCTTCGTCTGTAACGGTTATAGGAAAAATTTCATCCTTTTCATTTACACCAAAAATATTTATTGAAATTTTGTTTTTCCTAGCGAATTTTGGAATTTCATTTAAAGGGGTTGGAAAAGATAGACCTGAAAAGTCATAATTATGTTTCAAATTGGAGTATTTACTGACTCTCTGAGGATCTTTTTTAATTAATTTGGCTAATATGGCATACATGAAACACTTGTTATCCGAATTTTTAATATTGATGCATGCCTTTTTGTTTGCTATTGCACTGGGCAACTTAATATAGGATGAAGTTCTTAGAGGATTGTTTTTATTGATTTTTATCCTCAGCCCGTCTACTTGTTTTAATGACCATCCGCTTTTGTACAATTGGGATTCTTCAAATTCTTTGCATATTTTTTTAAAATGATTTTCGATAATATCAAAAATGTCTGAAGCGATAAATATTGCTTCATTTGATGTTTTGAAAGCAGTATCAATTTCTTCGCCAACACTATTTTTCATTGTACAATCCAAAGACATGTTAACTTTTATGGAGTTGTGATCATTTAACAGTTCGTCTAATTTATTAGCTACCCTCTGTTTTATAGAATTTAAAAACATATTTACGTCTTGCGCATTGTTGTTTTTCAGAAAATATGATTTCAGACGATTTGCGAAAGCCGTCTCGTATTCAATGAAGTCTTCAGTCGTTTGTAGAAGTAATGATTTAGACGGTTCATACGGTTTTTTCTTCGGAGGAGTTGTACTGCTACAAGGTTTGACCAATCCTTTACACGACGTCTCATGAACCGTTCGATGACATGGAAGGACGAATATTTTACCGCAGAATTGGCAGACCAATGATTTATTTTCTGTTTGAGAGAATTCCGTACATGTCTCAAACGAGTCTTCCGACATCTACCATTACAATGTTAAAAATAAAATTAATAATTTATATAATAACATAAAATACATTGAGTAACCTCGACTTCATTATGATCTATGTTCGACGTCTCACTTCCTGCGAAAGAATCTTTAGCAGATTCATACTCGTCCTAAAAGAATTTTTTTGAACATGAAAATAATTTATGCATACTAAACAAAAAAATATTTATTAAGAAACTACCTCAGAATCAGATAATTCCCGCTTTATAGGCATTTTATTAAACTTGGGAGGAGTCGACGATTCTGATGAGAGCTTAAAAGAAATTACATTTAAAATATATCAAATTTTATGTAATTAATACAAATTATTATACTTACATTGGATTCACTTGAACAAGTCAACGAAGCAATTCTATTGCTTGACATGGCTATTAAAAAAAAACCACTCTAAACTATAAAAAATAAATAACAAATTAAATAAAAATTAATGGTACAACTAAAAAAAAAATAAATAGGAACACTTACCGGTAGAAGTGATAAATATCTACTATTAATATTTTGCTCAAAAACGTTTTTAAAAATTGTTATATTTGGCTCTCTCTGACCTCTCACACTTCTAGAATAGAACTGCCAAATTAAAAGATGAAATGAATCCCCGCAAATCCTAACAAGTTTCAACATGTTGAAGTGACGTCAAGCGGGCCAATTGCAACTTCAAATAAGCTACATACATGTAATTGCATGTTCAACGTAATGCCATATGTACTAATAGCGCCTGCGCAAGAACCGAAAATTCCACTATATATAGTTCAGACTAGGGCCACCAGGTGCGCTATGGGAGCCGGTCAGAATACAAGCCGGTAAGTTGGACTTTGACCCTGCGCCAGTAGATCCTTGCATTGACGTCATCTGCGCCAGTTCCACCTTCACGTAACGTCATCTGCGCCAGTTCCCCCTTCACGTGACGTCATCTGCGCCAGTTCCCCCTTCGTATTACGTCAACTGCGCCAGTTCCCCCTTCACGTGACGTCATCTGCGCCAGTTCCCCCGTCGTATTACGTCAACTGCGCCAGCTCCCCCTTCGTATTACGTCAACTGCGCCAGTTCCCCCTTCGTATTACGTCAACTGCGCCAGTTCCCACTTCACGTGACGTCATCTGCGCCAGTTCCCCCTTCACGTGACGTCATGAAGAAAAACGATGACGTCATAACACCGTCAGACCC
>JASJUQ010001626.1:0-12043 GCA_039619505.1 Cimex hemipterus | reverse complement strand
AAGGTGTGGTAACCGGAAAAGACGGAGAGAGAGGGAGATTCGTTTCCAGAACGGGAAAGAGGCTGGACGGCTGGAGAGAAGAGAAAAAAGGAAAAGAGGGACCGACCCAAAAAAAGGAGAAGACGAAACCAGGAAGCTACCGAACGGGACCAACCGAGGACCCTGGACCACCTCGAGGCAAGGTAGGAGGCTTCCTTCTCTTTGCTCGCCCCTCTATCGCTGGAGAGTTTTTCTACTCACCCTTTTGTTACTCAGTATATGTACAAGTAACTGTAAAAGGTCGACCCCAAATATAAAATTTTGTTTCCCTACTGGAGGAACTTTTTCTTTAAAAATCCCGAACTCAATCTTGCTCCCCATCTCCTGACCCGACCAAAGTAAGATTCACCACAACTTGATATTCCTCCACCAAAATATACTTAAACGTAATTAGATTGGGGTCGATGAGGTACTTTTACAAATATACCGCCATTGACCCCGAACACACTCACTCGCTTTCATCGTTCGAGGGGCAGAACGGAGAAGCACCCTAATGGGCAGGGGGATCACCTCCAAAGGCTGAGGATTGCAGTCACATGGTACACATACAATCTTACAGACAAATAAAAAAACTAATGACGATGAAAGTGGTGAAAAAATGGAACAAGGATTAAAAGTGCCTACTCCGCCTAACCCGAGCCCGACCATCAGAACAACACTCCCCCCCCCCATCAAAACACACCCACCTCGCCAAAAGCCTTTCCCAATGACCCTGAAGGATTTACCTCATGAGAATCCGGAAGGTCCCTCTGCCACCCAGACCCATATCCTCTACCCTTTGCACTCCCTCCAACCCCCACCACAGCCATCCACTCTTCCTGCCATGATGGAGGATGATGGCTTCGTTCCCGTAGATAGGAAAAGGAAAAGACTCGCCAACAACTCACCGAAAGGGATGGCAGAAAAGCAAGCCGAGAAACATATGTCTGTGACAGCACAGAAAAAGAGACAAAAAGGAAAAGAAATCGCAGAGTGGTGCCTTGTCGCTGGGTGGGGGATTCCACCTCTCTCTGAGACTTGCCAAACGAGACTTTACAACGCAAGCAAGGAAAGAGGGAGACTTCAAATTCACATGCCCTTTCCTTCTATACAAGGAAATAAAAAAGACCGTAGGAGTTACAAACTCCATCACAAAGAGCAGAGAGGGCAAGATCTGCATTGGTATAGGAGGAAAAGAAATCGAAGAATGACTATTTTCGTTAAAGACGCTTGCTGGCCATGAGCTCGAGGTTGCCTCTCACCAAAGGCTGAACACCTCCAGTGGGTTGGTAGTATGCCGTGACCTCATGAACAGCAGCGTCCATGATATTCAAGAATGGCTTGGGGGACCAGGGTGTGTGAGGAGAATGAACACCGGCGAGGGAAAACAGAACTACTTAAAAACCTCCAAACAGTATAATCGTAACAAATGTAATCAAATTTTTTGAAAATAAAATGCTGTTAAAAGCCGCTGTTTACTTAACGGCGCATGAAAAGCAAGACGCTGTCGATGAGTTGCCTACTGACTGCCTTCTTACATGGCATACATATACAAAAATAAATTCGAATTTTTGAACAGAATTCCAATAAGCGTACGGAGAGATAATCTACATGAATGAAAATTATTATAAAAAAAAAATTAAATGTATCATGTAATTACTATTGACCATTACTATATAGATTACTATATCGTTATTATTGTAAATACATAAAGTAAATGTGGCATATTTTTAAGGAATACAATTTTATAATAAGACTTTGTATTCACCATGGATAGCCAACTCTTTCTGAAATTAAGTAAAATAATTTTCTTTTATTTTATCACATTCCGGTTAGATATCATTGTCAGCAACTATAATTATTTAAAACATATGATGAAACGCATGCAAAAGCTGTTAAAAAGTGTACGGTACGAGACATAAGCATGCTAAATGAAATTTAACTTCATAGCAAAAGTAGAAAAACTGCAAATTGCTTAAAAACATCCAAGCGAATGATTAATGGTGATAGTGTTGCGAGGGCAAGCTACGCACGATGTTATGTCAAAAAGTGATTTGGTACATAAGGAGCGTACCTTCCCGGTGTGTTTCCTGTTGGCCGACAGTTAAAGCCTTTTCACCTGCCATCAAAAAGAAAAAAATTGCCTACTAAGCAACTAAACAAAATTTTTTTCTCAAAATGAGTAAGAATAAAGTTGTCAAATCTTTTACCACAATGAGTTCTCACCGGTTAGGCGAGTTTTGAAATAACTTTTTATATAATATTACTCCAAAATATCATGCAACATTGATTTCTTTGAAATATTCGTGTAAAATAAACAATGTAACGAAAGATTTACGTTTTAATGTGTTGTGTTTTGTATGGTGGGTTCAAAACAGTGAAAAATTCGTGTATTTTCTAACATTCCAGAGCCAATCAAAATGAAAAAGTTTTATTCAATCAAGAACGAAAAACACTCAGTTTTTCAAGCTTTCGACAAAGATATCGGCTTCATCGACACTTTGACACTATTTCTAACCATTGTTCGTCGTGTTCTGGATTCGATAAGGTGCGGACGTGTTTCTGTTCTTATCTCCGTTCACGGATTGTGCTGTTTACCTCGCACAATCTAAAAACCATCCTTCCATACAAGGATTTTTTAGAGTAATTACTCTAATTTAATCTATATTTTTATCGGATTTCTATTCCATTTTGCCATGTCAAGTTCAAGCGGGGGGAAAGACCCTCCAGACAAATTCTCCGAACACATGGAACTTTCTCAAAATTGCAGTGGTTATTCTATTAGCAATAACAACGAAAAACAAAGAACTTCACTAAAAAGACCCGCGGCACCTGTTACAGGATTTAATAAAGTCACTGTAGTTGCACCCAATGACAAACGAATAAACATTGATGGAAGTAAACTGGACAAAAGTTCCTTTTTGCTATCGTTGGCCTCAAACAGATATAAGATAGACGATGCTGGCCCATTTGTAGTTTTTGTGGAGAGTCCCGACCGCAATGCTGGAAAAATCCATCCCATGAAATTGGGAAAAATTATTTTTTCATCAGGATTTAAACACAACAACGAAATAATAAATATGATCGCTACAGGACGGAATAGGATTACAATTGAATTCAAAACTAAGATAACAGCTAATTCTTTTGTAGATGCCCCCTGGTTAAAACAACACAATCTCTATGCTTATATCCCCTCATTTTTTATAAATAAGATGGGAGTGATTCGAAATGTCGATATAGATCTTGACGAGCAAGAAATTATGTCAGTAATCCAATCTCCAATCAAAATTAAAAATATTAGACGTATTACAAAAACAATCTCAGAGGACTCCAATAAAAGTATCCAAGTTAGGTACATGTATCCTTACGTCTGACGCTCAAAAACCCCCGGAAAATGTATCTATCTATGGAATGAGATGCCGGGTAGATCCCTACGTTCCTCCAATTAGGCAGTGCCGCAACTGTTTCCGTTTTAATCATCTGCAAGACCAGTGCAAAAGCAAAAGTCGGTGCGAGAATTGTGGTCTCCAACATGATCGCACAAATAACTGTGAAGGAGAAACGAAATGTGCTAATTGTTCAGGCAGGCATAAATCTAGCGATAGAACTTGCCCTGAATATTCCAGGATTTCAGAAGAAAAACGGAAAAAAGTCAATGCTAGTACTCTATACTCAACTATCACCTCAAACAGATTTAATCTTCTAGAAAACATAGAGGAATTCCCTGACATAGAAACCAATTTAATTAGTAATAAACAAAACAACACAAAATCCCGAACACTCCGCTTGACATCTTACAAAAAAAACCATACGAACGTGCAGGACAACGAGAAACTGGCAGAAAAGACCCATCTCTCCTCACTTGTAGCAACGAGTCTTCAAATTCTCAAACATTGAGAAAAACCGCCACCCAACCTGAGGCAGCTCCTGACTTTGGCCTTCAAGCCAACCCTCAACTTAACCCCTTAATCAAAGAAAAATTCTCATACAGCATAAACATGCTTAAAACACACCATCAGACTTAAACCATGAAACTTATGGAGACCCGGAAGATATAATTCTAACTATTTCAAAAGCTTACCAAACCATTATATACGAACTGCAACAACTTAATCCTCAAAACAAAAATTATAAACAAACCTAAACTAAAATGAGCTTTACTCCGCTCCTAAACTCACGCGTTTTACAATGTAATTCTCGCTCAATAATTAACAAAAAAGGACTTTTAGAACTGGTTATTAAAAATTACTCAATCAACATATCACTTCTTTCTGCAACGTGGCTTCGTCCACAACAAAATATTCATTTTCCAAATTTTCATTTTCTTAGACCAGATGGTAAGGACGGATATGGAGGTGTTGGAATCCAGGTTAAAAATAATTTAATCTCTACCAAGATAGATGCCTCCTGTCCCTTAGAAGATTTCATGATTACCAAAATCCAAACTCAAGTTCGAAATCCTCAACCCTCCTCCCTCTCTGTTTACAGTAACCCCAGGAATAAAATCATATGTAAAACGTGGGACACTGTCATAAAGAAGTTGCCGAAAGCCAATGTTAAAACTTCTGTGCATATTCCAATAGTTCATCCTATTTTATTTTTCCATTAAGGACAGCAAGCAAATCACTCCATATTTTGCAATGGAATACTAAATCAGTTCGAGCTAATAACCCTACCTTAGAGGTTTAGGTGTCATCCCACAATATTGACATAGCCTTTTTATCCGAGACTTGGCTTACCAACAACCATAATTTTACATTTAGTGGCTATGATTTTATCCATGACAGCCGCCAAGATGGCTACGGGGGATGTGCCATTTTAATAAAAAAGTCTTATAACTACAGGATAATAAATATTTCGCACAATTTTGGTTGTAATGTCCAAATATGTGCAATATCCCTTAAAATTAAGAATATCCCTGTATCTTTTGTGTCATTATATGTTATACCAGCTCTCAATTTATCTTCCTCTGATTGGTCCTCCTTACTTAATTTAATTCCCTCTCCATTTCTTCTCGGAGGCGACCTCAACATCCACCATACAGCTTTTGGTTCTGCGTATACTGATCGCCCAGGTAGACACCTCATGGAGTTCATAGACACACATCATCTCTGCTTCGTCAATGACGGTACTCCTACCCTTGTCTCTAGACCCGACCGAAACCCCTCAGCACCAGATATTACCTTAACATCCGCCTCTCTAACTCCCCATTGTTCCTGGAAAGTGTTGAACCACATATTAGGATCAGATCATTTAGCTATTCTCATGGAGTATAAAGTGGGCTTTGCTGTCGAGGGACCTATTGCGACCTCTTGCGAGGGCTGGATTACAAAAAAAGCAAATTGGCCTATGTACAGAGATACAATCAGTGCACTTTGCTCAGAAAACCCACCAGAAGACTTTGGCAATTTTTTGCAAATAATCCAAAAGGCAGCTACTAAAACGATTCCGTATCGCCGTTCGAGACTAAACTATCGCCGTTCAACCAAGTCACGTTCCCCCAAATTCTGGTGGGATGTTGAGTGCAAATCCGCCTGGGATGAAAGTAAACGGAAATATGCTTTATATAAATCATATCCCAATATGACTAACTTCCTTGAGGCCAAAAAAGCAGCTGCAAAGTGCTCTAGATTGTTTAAACAAAAAAAAAGTTGATAGCTGGCGTAGCTTCTGTGACTCGCTGAACAGAGAAACACTCTTATCAATGGTATGGAAGAAGGTGAAACGACTGTCCACCGGTATTACCCGTAGCTTATATCCAACCAATAATATAGACTGGATTAAGGACTTCACCAACTCTCTAGCGCCTCCTATGGCTCCTCAACTTATCTCTCCGGCCTTTTCTGATGAACTCTGTGAGATGGATCTTCCTTTTACTCCAACTGAACTAGACCTCGCCATTAAAAACACTAAAAATGTAGCCCCTGGTCAGGTTGGTGTTCAATATGTGATGTTGAAAGAACTCCCACAGATACCAAAAACATATCCCATCAATATATTAATTCAGCCTGGATAAATGATGTCTATGCTCCTCAATGGTCCACTCAAATTATCAGACCCATTCTAAAACCACGTAAACCTCCTGACAAAGCAGAATCTTATCGTCCAATTGCCCTCTCTTCCGTATTTATCAAAAGTTACGAGCGAATGATTAAAGCACGCCTCGAATGGTGGTTAGAAAAAAATATGAAACTTCCAGTAAACCAACACGGGTTTAGAAAAGGGCATAACACTTTTGATGTGCTTACTTCCTTTACTGCAGATATTTATGAAAACTTCTCGCAAAACAAATATTTAGTGTCTGCGTTTCTAGATTTAACTAATGCTTTCAACTGTGTTAGCATCAACCTGTTAATCAGTCGTATGAGAGATATCAAGATACCGGTGAGAATAGTTACAGCCGTTACTAACCTACTATGTAACAGAAAAATATTAGTCCGAGTCGGCGACAAAATTGTAGGCCCTCGGACGGTATATACTGGCTTACCTCAAGGAGCAGTTCTGAGCCCAGTTCCCTTTTCAATTTATGTCTCGTCGATTGATTCAGCGTTTTCTCCCAGCATCAAAACACTTCTTTTTGCGAATGATATAACTGTTTACTGTTCTAACCATAATTTAGATCTAGCACTGTCCGAATTGTCTGATGTAATGAATGTCCTTGACGAATGGAATCGAAACAGCGGCTTCCATATATCCGAGTCTAAGAGTGCAGTGACTATCTTTACAAGGAAGAGACGGATCGTTTCCAGCGAATACATCGAACTCGGGCCTCATAAGATCAAAAGAGCTGACCATTTTAAGTTACTCGGTGTCACCTTCGACCGCAAACTGTTGTGGAGGGGCCACATAACCGGGCTGGTCGATATGTGTGAAAAAGCAATGAATATAATAAGATGTGTTACGAAGGTCCGCTATGGCTCGCATCCGGGTATTGGTCTCATGTTGTATAAAGCTATCATTCTTTCTAGACTAGACTATGGCTCTTTGTTGTTCGGCGATGCAGCCAAAACTCATCTATCGAAGTTAGACAAGGTTCAAAATAAATGTTTAAGAATATGTCTGGGAGCCATGCATTCCTCACCAATAAATGCTCTCTATGTGGAAGCCAGGATTATGCCTCTGAACATCAGACGATCTCTGGTGGCTGGCAGATTTTTGTCCTCCAGCATGGGTATTGAAAATCACCCTGTCATGGCTCGTATCAGATATTTAGCTATGCTTGCTAGCACAGATCGATACTGGCAAAACAAAAAAATTCCATTGCTGGCCCAGTCGTTTTTAAAACTTTCCCAATTGACCCTCTCCATCACCCCTACCACCAATCACCCTATGTACCTTACCCAAACTTTTCCTTTATTGTTTAGCCATACTTGCACTATACCGGATCCCTTAGCTGTACCTGATTGGTCTCATTTCCCCCCATACATAGAACAGGCAGCCATGAGGGGTCAATCTGACGCGGCATTAACCCTATATACGGACGGTTCAAAGCTGGGCAATTTGGTGGGCGCTTCATTTTTTGATCCCTGCAATAATTTCGCCGTACAAATTAAACTGAGTGGGGTCGCCTCCATTTTTACTGCCGATGCATTAGCAATCTTGGAAGCCTTAAAGTATGCTCAGACTATGAACCCTTCCGACTTAATTATATTCTTTGACAGCCGAAGTGTGGTCCATTCCCTTCACAGTATCCTTAAAGCCAATCACTTCATCCTCACACAGATTTTCAATTTAATATGCCAGTTAAAAGCCTCCAACACTAACATCCATATAATCTCGGTAAAAGGTCATAACTTCAATGTTCACAACGATGAAGCCGATAGACTGGCTAAAGAGGCAGCCATATCTGGTCGTTTTCAGTTTTTCATTTCGGGTAGAGATATTAGATCTCATCTGTATAGATACTCCTTGAGATCTTGGCAAAGGGAGTTTAGCTCCACAAGTAATGCCAAGGCGTACAAATCAATTCAAACCCATATCCCTCCCTTCCAGTGGTTCCGTTCTATGAACTATCCCCGACAATCCCTTACTTCCATAATCCGTCTCCGACTAAACCATAATAGTCTGCCTGTCCACCTTTATAAAATCAATGTCCTTAATTCCCCTTACTTCTCCTGCAACAACTTAGTAGTGGCCAATGCCAACCACGTCCTTCTTGAGTGCCCTCTTACCGCCTCAGGCCGAGAAGCATTTTACAGATCGCTAATTAGGGCCGGCATAACTCTTCCCATCACAGTGACCAATCTCCTATGCTACTCCCACAGATCTGATATAATTGAACCCTTAATCAAATACATCAACCGCAACAAAATCATGATATAACAAACGTAAACAAAAGAGAATTCTTTTCTTAAATAAAATTATCCATATTCCAACCATCGGCTAATATGATTAACATAAGGCCATAAGTTAGCTTTCCTTAAAGGAAAGTTATAAAAAAAAAAAAAAAAAAAAAAAAAAAAAAAACATTGTTAACACTTTTTTCAATATTTTAGTCTGCAATTCTTGTTGGTTAGAATTTGAAGAACTTAGACACATTTTTCAGCTATTTACATATTTCTATTGTGGGGAGCTATTAATCAATATTTTCTCTCGCTTCTACCGCACAGCCTACTCCTCAGAAACAGTGTCGCGGGGCGATTTCCTTTTGTAACGGCTTATAAGGTTAGGATTGTAGGATCGGGGTTGTGGGAAAAATTATTTCGGAACCTGATAAATTTTGAGAAATTATGTTTCGGATAAATGGTATTTTAAGACAGTTGAGGAGGGATAATACGGAGCATTTATAACTGATCTGAGAACTTTAGACGGAACAGTTTGGAGACGGTGTATACTTTGTATATTTAATGATCAGCAGAGCCCCATAGTTGTATTATTGGTTGTAGAAACGTTTTGTAAATCGCAAGTTTATTTTTCGTCGACAGCTATAGGTTTGTGGAGTAAGCGTCTGTTTAAGTCTTGTCGTTCAGTCATATATACTGATTTCATATTAATGGTGAGTTTGAGTGGAACACAAGCTAACGAAAGCAGCAGGATTTGTGGATAAGAACGTTGTTGTTGTGTATTGTGTAAATGTGTTATAGACGCATTGGATTTTCTTTACTTTAATTGTATATTGGATACACCAATCTGGTATGGATGTGATATGTCCCTCCAGATCTTCCGAAGAAACGATAAGTTGGCTTAATAGGAAGTTCTTCAGTATAAAGTAGTCTTCTCCGTATATATAAAACAGCAGTATTCGGAGCAATCTGATCCTTGTCGTGCCCGACAGAACCGTTCTGTTTGATAAAAACGTAGGATTAATTACAGGTTACTTGGTAAGACACGATTTAATTTGCGTGTTGACTTTAAAAAGACATCCTTATGCCACACACGGTTAGATGCTACATTAAGTGAGCATGTTAAAATATATATATATATATATAAGTTACGCCTGCACAAAACTATTAGTTCAGCGACAAATGATATTATCCATGTACAAATCCCAAGAATGTATTGTAAGCAAAAGACCCTTCCCTGTTCACCATTCCCCCGACTCTTGTAAAACATAGATCAGATTAACGTCATCCGTGAACAGGAAAGGTTCTTCTCCAACTGTAATTGTGTTTACCTAAATAAAGTTCTTTTTAAAAAGACTCTCGTTTAGTAAATACACGTAACTGGCGCAGTCGGTAGGACACCGCAAAAGTTTTCAAAAGAATATTGAAATCCAATCGTGTCAACGGTGAATTTGCTGCATCGGACCTGATGAGCGTGATGAAATTTAGTTTGTAAGTAGGAAATTATTGTATTTTATAAAAAATTATTGCTTTAATTGAAAACGTTTTGGGTATTGTTATAACCTAATTAACTAATAAACTTAAAACTAATTATAACTTTAATATAATTATATTATTAATCTTATTTAAATGGCCAAATTTGCTGAATTGAAATTCATTCTGGATGCCATCCCTAACTTCAACGGCAACCCGAAAACACTAACACAATTCATATTAAAAGTAGAAGAAGCACAAAACATTGTATCTTCTCTAACACCTCCTCTAACAAATATTCAAAAATCTATGTCCTTCATTCACATTAAAAACAAATTAACAGATAGAGCGAACGAAGCCCTAAGGAACATACAATTTGCAAACTGGGATGAATTGAAGCAGTTTTTGATCAAAGAGTTTGGTGATAGGAAAGGACCGGCTAAATAAAAAAACCCTTTCAGATCTTTAAATATAATAAAAGAAAAGTTTGACTCATTTAGAGCAAAAATACTCATGGAAAAAGGATCGGATGAACAAAAAGCGTACTTGATAGAATTTCAGGAAAAAATTATAACTACAAATTTTGTCTGTTCATTAAAAGACCCCTTGCGTAATAATTTAGCAACCAGAAACCCACAAACATTAACTGACATAGAAAAACTATTGTTAAACGATTTTCAGTACTTGCGCGAAAACAACAAAGACACAGCACAAGTTGTATCGCAAAAATTTCGACCACCATTTAATAAAAGAGCACTTCATAATTTTCCAAAGAATTTCAAACCTAATTTCCCCCAAAACAATTTTTTTAAAACACCAAATCAATACAAACAAAATTCGAACTTTTCTAAACGGAACACTTATACACCAACACCAATGAGCATTTCCACTAGAAATACTAATCAATCAAACATTCACCCACAACCGCAAGTGTTCCAGATGGAAACACAAGAACACGAACCACATAGTCAAATAGAATCCTCAGAGAATCATTTTTTAAGGCTTACTCAACTAGGAACAAATTTGAAATAATGAACTTACAATCTTTGGACAACGAACTACCATATTTTATAGATCCGGAGACGAAAAGTAGAATATTAATTGACACGGGAAGCACACGTTCGTTTATAAAGAAATTTATCGGTTTTGAATTCTGTAAAAATAATATAAAAAAGGATCTTTTCGAAGTGACCACTGCACATGGAACTTCAAAGGAATGCTACAGTACCGAATTATCCATCTTAAATAACAAAAATAAAATAAAATTTTTTTTGTTTGATTTTCATAAGAAGTTCGATTTACTTCTGGGATTAGACAACATTAAAAAATTAAAAATACAATTAGATTTTAATTCTAACAAACTTTATTTTAAAGGAAAATATATTCCTATTTTGTATTTTGATACGCGTTCTAGTCAAGAGAAGCCCCCAACAGGGAGTACACCGGTTGGATCTCAAGTGACTAGTTACGTTCTGGAGCCCAGAAGCGAGAAAACTAAAAAAATAAATGAAAAAACCATCAAAGATGGAGAAGGTGTATTAAACTATCATAAACAACACTGGAAAAAAATCCGGATGGAACATATGAATAGCGAAGAAAAAGAAATGATTATAAAACTGGTGACTAGTTATGCAGACATATTTTACGAAGAAGGAACTCCACTTACATTTAGCAATAAAGTAAAGCACATCATACGGACAAGCGACGAAATTCCCATATATACAAAATCGTACAGATATACGGACGTTCATAGAGAGGAAGTAAATAGACAAGTTAACACTATGTTACAACAGAAAATTATCAGACCGTCCTATTCTCCATGGAATTCACCAATCTGGATAGTTAAAAAAAAACTAGATATGTCTGGAAGACAGAAATAGAGAATAGTTATTGACTACCGGAAACTGAATGACAAAACAATAGACGACAAATACCCAATTCCTAACATTACTGATCTACTTGACAAACTAGGGAGATGCCAATATTTTACCACCATAGATTTAGCCTCAGGTTTTCACCAAATCGAGTTGGATGAAAATAGCATTCAAAAAACGGCATTTTCAACGGAACAGGGCCACTACGAATTTCTTCGTATGCCCTTTGGCTTAAAAAATAGACCACCAACCTTTCAAAGGACAATGGATAACATGCTTCGAGGCACAAAAAATGCTATAGTATACTTAGACGATATACTAGTATTTAGTACCAGTCTTGAAGAGCACGTAGAAACGTTAAAAGAAGTTTTCAAAAAACTTAGATGTGCTAATTTT
>JASJUQ010001612.1:0-10982 GCA_039619505.1 Cimex hemipterus | reverse complement strand
GCGAAAGCAGAAGTACTGAAAACTACGCCGGACGTCAGGCCGACTGACAAACGGGTGGGCTTGTGCATAGCCAACCCCACAGGACAACTCGAACACAACGGTGAGCGTTACCATTTTTATTTTGACTCGGGCTCAGAGTGCTCTCTTCTCAAATCAAGTTTAGAAAAAATATTACAAGGAACACGATTTTCAAATTTGATTAACTTGCATGGTCTCGGGTTTGCCACAGTAGAGTGCAAATCACAGATATTATCAAAAGTTAAAATTAATGGGCACGAACTGAACATTTTATTTCATATTATTGACGATCGATTCCTCCCAAATTCCATTATTATAGGATGTGAAATTTTGTTTAAGAAATTTTCCATGACGATAACAGGAACAAAATGTACTCTCGTTCAAATAACACCAGACCAAGAAGCCCTCCTTGAAAGTAATAAAAGGGAAAATGAACTCTCCGAATTACAATCCGCAAACATTTAACGGTAGGTCACTCAATAAAAAATGCAAATAAAAAATACTGTTGTGCGAAAATCCATTCCTGTGAAAGTTTAAATGCAGAATGTGATTCTGGCGAAGTGTCCCATGATGATATCAATTTTACATCTGAGATATCCGATTTCGATACTGACAATACAGTTCCAGAAGTTTTAACAGACTTTTCCTCGTTTTCAGTTGACGTAAACACGGTTGAAAATATTTTTGAAAATGTGACTACTGATATTCCCCTTGATCGAAGAAATGATCTGTTCGCTATCTTAACAACATATGAAAAACATTTTATTAACGGTATACCGACTAGCCGAGTAACTACGGGTGAATTTCGTATCCGATTAATTGAACGAGGTAAAAACGTCAATAGACGACCATATAGGTTAAGTCCGGTAAATCGCGAAATCGTTCGAAAGCGAATAACTGAGTAAGAAGCAGCTGGTGTAATTCGACCAAGTTGTTCCCCATTTCCTAGTCCGATTTTATTAGTTGCTAAGAAAACAGGGGATTTCAGAATGGCAGTAGATTATAGAATACTAAATTCAAATACAATCCCTGATCGTTTTCCCCTCCCTCTAATATCTGATCAAATTGCTCGTCTGAGTGGGTCCAAATTTTTCTGTTGTCTCGATATGGCTAGCGGATTCTATCAAATACCTGTCGAAGAGGAATCAATCGAAAAAACTTCCTTTGTTACCCCCGATTCCCAGTGGGAATTTTTGGCTATGCCTTTTGGCGTTCGTAATGGGCCTAGTGTATATCAACGAGCGATAATGAACGCCTTAGGAGATTTAGCTCACAGCTATGCAGTATGCTATATGGATGATCTGTTGATCACGGCAACGACCTGTGATGAATCCCTTACGCGGCTAGATCACGTTTTGGAAGTCCTTACCAATGCTGGGTTTTCTATTAACTTATCTAAATGCTCCTTTGTGGTTAAAAAAAATAAAATATTTAGGTTACGAAGTGGAAAATGGCGAGCTTCGCCCGAATTCTTCCAAAATAGACGCCTTAATCAAATTACCGCCTCCTTCCACAATACGCACATTGAGACAGTTCCTTGGATTAGCGTCTTATTTTCGGCAATTTGTGAGACATTTCTCACTCATTGCTGCACCGTTATTTCGCTTGATCCGAAAATCTGAAGCCAATATAAACAGTTAAGATTGTTAATTGGACCGATGATCATGAAGAAATTAGGCAACAAATAATTTCCCTACTTACGACTCCACCAATTTTGGTTATTTTTGAACCAAAATACCCCATCGAACTACACACTGATGCAAGTTCTGTTGGTTTCGGCGCCGTATTAATTCACATAATTGAGGGTAAGCCTCATGCTGTCGCATATTTTAGTAAGCGAACCACTCCAACAGAAGGAAACTACCATTCCTACGAGTTGGAGACTTTAGCTGTTGTCTACGCAATAAAACACTTCAATAATTATTTGCAATGCTATCCATTTGTAGTCGTCACTGATTGCTCTTCTCTACGGTCCACGCAAACTAAGCAAGAACTGATACCCCGTGTTCAACGCTGGTGGGCCTTTTTACAGTGTTATGATTTCAAATTGCAACCCAGAAAATCTGATAAAATGCAACATGCAGATTTCCTAAGTCGTAATCCTATTCAGGGCGATGAATATAAAGACGGAAGTGAAGAATTTTAAACAATTCTATACCCCTTGTAGAAGTTGAAGTTCCCGACCCTCCTGAACAACTCCGCACAGTTCAGGTAGTTCAGAAATTGTATCGTCCCCATGGTACACTGCGTACCAAAGACCCCGACTTTCCTACCTGCGCATTCCGCACTGCTGACAAACAAATTAACTTTACAACGGTTTCAACTGACTGGTTATTAGCAGCACAACAATCTGACCCGTTCATTTCAAATATTGTTGGTAAATTAAATTAGAACGAGGTTGATGAAGAAATACAGAATACGTATGAGATTAGGACTGGATTATTATGTCGGAAAATTCAGCGAAACAATCGCAGCCGATGTTTACCGATTGTTCCACAGTCACTCAAATGGTCTGTAGTTAATAATATTCACGAATCCCTTTTCCACCTGGGTTACGAAAAGACATTGAAATCATTGTATCAGCACTATTGGTTCGAACATATGGCCAAATACGTTAAGAAATTTGTAGATAATTGCTTAATTTGCAAATTAGCTAAATCGGACTCCGGCTCTCGTCAAATAGAATTGCACCCAATACCGAAGTCTACATGTCCCTGGTACACTATTCATTTAGACGTGACGGGAAAGCTAAGTGGAAGAAATGATGTGAAGGAATAGCTTTTCGTAACGATAGATGCTTATACCAAATATTGTTTACTACATCACGCCCGAAACATTGATGTTGCAAATGCACTTAAGGCCCTTAAGTCAGTGATCCATCTGTTCGGGCCACCCAGCAGGATCATCTGTGATCAGGGGAGATGTTATACTTCCAAGGAATTCCAGGACGTTTGTAGCGCTCATCAAATTGACTTACACTTTATAGCGACGGGCGTGCCACGGGCAAACGGACAGGTTGAACGTCTTATGAGCACACTTCGTAATATGTTAACCGTTGCGGAGGTTAGCGAAAATAAGTTTTGGCAAACATGTGTTGGCGAGATCCAACTGGCATTAAATACAGCTCCCCATAAAATCACTAAGGTGTCACCAATGGAACTCATGTTTGGCAGAGTTTCTCGCTCTTTAGGACTGATTTCAATCACTGAGCATATAGGCGAATTACCTTCAATTGATTTATCCCAAGAGAGAGAGAGAGCACGCAGCCCGAGCCATTGATAAACAAGCTGCCTGCGAAAAAGCGCGATTTAATAAAGGTAAAGCTAAAATAAAGCAGTTTAAAGTAGGTGACCTATTACTTCTTAAAAATGAAGACAGAAATCAAGTTAAATTCGATTGCAAGTATAGAGGACCTTTTCGTATACACCGAGTTTTGCCCAATGATAGGTATTCGGTAAAGTCTATTGATAAAAGACGAGTGTATAAGTTTTCACATGATCGCATAAGGAAGGCACCGGAACCGGCCAACGATGGTACATTGATTGAGGAATTTGAAGATTAATCTAATTTTGATTTTCTCCTATTTTAACCAATAATTGGTTATGTATCATAGTAAAGTTAATCATGAGTAAAAATGTTATGTATGTGAATGGTAAACATCTACTGATTGTTGGTTTTTTAACTGAGAGAGTTACATTGCTTTTAAAGTGGATAAATTAAAAAAAGGAGTATTGTTTTGGAGTCATGTACTGTCCTCTATTTTGTTGTGGCATGCACAGTATCGTGCTGGCTCTTTTCGCCGGTCCTGGACGAGAGCGATGCGGTCAATCACGGTAATGGATGCTAGTGACTTAGCTTTTCGCCAGTCCTGGACGAGAGCAATGCGGTCAATCGCGGTAATGGATGCTATGACTTAGCTTTTCGCCGGTCCTGGACGAGAGCGATGCGGCCACGAACCATCTCCATGACGGTTTAGCTTTTCGCCGGTCATTGGTGAGAGAGATGCGACTGTCAGCCCAACATAATGGACGTCTGGTTCCTGATTTCAGAATTTGTACTGTTTTGCCACATCCCAGATCCTCCCACTGTGTTCTATTTTGGTCGAGTTTACCGTGTGTTTGGGCGTAGTGCCTGGTTGATTATTGCTGAAGGATTTAGTTGAACGATTGAGCTTTGTAGTGGAGGAATATTGGATGTTTGGCGGTTTTGCCTTATTAACTCAACAATTTGAACGGATCATAACCTGTTTTTCAGTGTGTATTCTATGAGCTGGCTCATAAAGTAATGTTTCTGGGAGTTACATTTACCATCGTTGTTCGAATTCCTACACCTTTAAATGTCGACTGTAATATTTTGTCCTCTTTATAACATACATTGATACGATCATAAATGTTTCTAAACGTGAATGCAAAAATACCCATACGATTGCTTAAGTAAAGCTATTCATGGAATTGTACTGAAAATGATTGATTTAATTGTACTAATATTGTGTTGTATTTTATTTTTGTCTGTTTTATGCGGTAACTATTTCCAGTGCTTGGATAATTTTTATGGCTGGGAGCCATCCACTTTTCTAAGATTGATGCTTTCATGGTTTCTGTTATAGATTTATGATTTTCGGATTCATGATTCCGAGGACGGAACTCCGGTCAGGATGGCCGTGTCGGTGATAAAGAACAAAATAAATGATTAATGTTTATAATGTTTATGTTGTATCACTTCGTTTGTGGAAGAAACCAAATGATTAATGTTTATAATGTTTATGTTGTATCACTTTGTTTATGGAAGAAACCAAATGATTAATGTTTATAATGTTTATGTTGTATCACTTATCAAACTATGAAAGGCAAACACATTGTGTCGTCTTGGACGCTCCCCACTGGTTAGAGAATCTAAATTAACTTAGTACAGTTTATACAAAATACCATAGAGTGCGCTCTTACAGGGGCAGAGAGAAAAGAACCCCCAGTAGACGAGTAGTAGTAGAGCAGCCAGTAGTAGTAGAGCAGTTGCTTTTGTTACAGTAACATACAACCTTCTTAACCGTGCTAGTGGGGAGTGCATCCGTGCCTTAATATTTTACTAAATAAAATTAAAATTGTTAAATTGTTGTGTTTATTACTATGTCCGACCTTGAAGAGGGCCAGATCTCCCAAGATGAGTGGGTTCCTAGCCCAACGGATGAATTCCCGACATCAGAAGTGGGATTCCGACGCCGACCACGTTCGTATCGAAACACATGGGAACTCTTGAGTGAGCAAAATCATAATTTCACTAGACTCCTTGACCATGTCCTCAGTGGACAAGAAATGACATTACCCGAATTCAACCCCCGCAGCGAGGAGTGCGATCCACGAGCTTGGATTAAAAAAGTGGAATGCTGTTTGGAGAAAACTGAACGGTCCGGACGGCGCCTTATAATGCATTTATCCAAAGCATTAAAACATGACGCTGCCAGCTGGTTAACAACCGTCGTACATCCTGATCTGACCTGGAACGAGTTCCGCATTTCATTTATTACACAGTATGACGCACATACAACACTAGCCGGTGTTTTCCTTAAACTTTTGGGCGAACAACCGAAAGAAGGAGAAAGTCTTTTAACTTTTGCGGCAAGGACCATAAATACCATAACAGCGCAATGCAGGGAAGCCGACATTGAAGAAATGGCTGTTAGTATGGCATTAGCTCAAATCGCCACCATTAGCCAGAAAGCAAGACATCTTGCATTTACAACCGAAATCAAAACTCGCGAGCGTCTTATGCAAGAGCTGAGGGCTATCTCGTACAAGAGAAGTTATGATAAAATGCATGGCGAAGGATCATCAAATAGGAAACCACGTTTCCTACCATCTTCACCAAGACCATCGGGTTCAGCAAGTGTACGCTGTTTTTCATGTAACCGACTTGGACATCGATCGACGGAATGCCGCATGAAGAAAAGAGTTTCTCAGTCGACCACACGGGATCTTTCACGCCGATCTGCTACGTCTGTAATCAAAAAGGACATCTTTCCAACCGATGCCCGAAGAAGATGAATTCCGCGAAAGCAGAAGTACTGAAAACTACGCCGGACGTCAGGCCGACTGACAAACGGGTGGGCTTGTGCATAGCCAACCCCACAGGACAACTCGAACACAACGGTGAGCGTTACCATTTTTATTTTGACTCGGGCTCAGAGTGCTCTCTTCTCAAATCAAGTTTAGAAAAAATATTACAAGGAACACGATTTTCAAATTTGATTAACTTGCATGGTCTCGGGTTTGCCACAGTAGAGTGCAAATCACAGATATTATCAAAAGTTAAAATTAATGGGCACGAACTGAACATTTTATTTCATATTATTGACGATCGATTCCTCCCAAATTCCATTATTATAGGATGTGAAATTTTGTTTAAGAAATTTTCCATGACGATAACAGGAACAAAATGTACTCTCGTTCAAATAACACCAGACCAAGAAGCCCTCCTTGAAAGTAATAAAAGGGAAAATGAACTCTCCGAATTACAATCCGCAAACATTTAACGGTAGGTCACTCAATAAAAAATGCAAATAAAAAATACTGTTGTGCGAAAATCCATTCCTGTGAAAGTTTAAATGCAGAATGTGATTCTGGCGAAGTGTCCCATGATGATATCAATTTTACATCTGAGATATCCGATTTCGATACTGACAATACAGTTCCAGAAGTTTTAACAGACTTTTCCTCGTTTTCAGTTGACGTAAACACGGTTGAAAATATTTTTGAAAATGTGACTACTGATATTCCCCTTGATCGAAGAAATGATCTGTTCGCTATCTTAACAACATATGAAAAACATTTTATTAACGGTATACCGACTAGCCGAGTAACTACGGGTGAATTTCGTATCCGATTAATTGAACGAGGTAAAAACGTCAATAGACGACCATATAGGTTAAGTCCGGTAAATCGCGAAATCGTTCGAAAGCGAATAACTGAGTAAGAAGCAGCTGGTGTAATTCGACCAAGTTGTTCCCCATTTCCTAGTCCGATTTTATTAGTTGCTAAGAAAACAGGGGATTTCAGAATGGCAGTAGATTATAGAATACTAAATTCAAATACAATCCCTGATCGTTTTCCCCTCCCTCTAATATCTGATCAAATTGCTCGTCTGAGTGGGTCCAAATTTTTCTGTTGTCTCGATATGGCTAGCGGATTCTATCAAATACCTGTCGAAGAGGAATCAATCGAAAAAACTTCCTTTGTTACCCCCGATTCCCAGTGGGAATTTTTGGCTATGCCTTTTGGCGTTCGTAATGGGCCTAGTGTATATCAACGAGCGATAATGAACGCCTTAGGAGATTTAGCTCACAGCTATGCAGTATGCTATATGGATGATCTGTTGATCACGGCAACGACCTGTGATGAATCCCTTACGCGGCTAGATCACGTTTTGGAAGTCCTTACCAATGCTGGGTTTTCTATTAACTTATCTAAATGCTCCTTTGTGGTTAAAAAAAATAAAATATTTAGGTTACGAAGTGGAAAATGGCGAGCTTCGCCCGAATTCTTCCAAAATAGACGCCTTAATCAAATTACCGCCTCCTTCCACAATACGCACATTGAGACAGTTCCTTGGATTAGCGTCTTATTTTCGGCAATTTGTGAGACATTTCTCACTCATTGCTGCACCGTTATTTCGCTTGATCCGAAAATCTGAAGCCAATATAAACAGTTAAGATTGTTAATTGGACCGATGATCATGAAGAAATTAGGCAACAAATAATTTCCCTACTTACGACTCCACCAATTTTGGTTATTTTTGAACCAAAATACCCCATCGAACTACACACTGATGCAAGTTCTGTTGGTTTCGGCGCCGTATTAATTCACATAATTGAGGGTAAGCCTCATGCTGTCGCATATTTTAGTAAGCGAACCACTCCAACAGAAGGAAACTACCATTCCTACGAGTTGGAGACTTTAGCTGTTGTCTACGCAATAAAACACTTCAATAATTATTTGCAATGCTATCCATTTGTAGTCGTCACTGATTGCTCTTCTCTACGGTCCACGCAAACTAAGCAAGAACTGATACCCCGTGTTCAACGCTGGTGGGCCTTTTTACAGTGTTATGATTTCAAATTGCAACCCAGAAAATCTGATAAAATGCAACATGCAGATTTCCTAAGTCGTAATCCTATTCAGGGCGATGAATATAAAGACGGAAGTGAAGAATTTTAAACAATTCTATACCCCTTGTAGAAGTTGAAGTTCCCGACCCTCCTGAACAACTCCGCACAGTTCAGGTAGTTCAGAAATTGTATCGTCCCCATGGTACACTGCGTACCAAAGACCCCGACTTTCCTACCTGCGCATTCCGCACTGCTGACAAACAAATTAACTTTACAACGGTTTCAACTGACTGGTTATTAGCAGCACAACAATCTGACCCGTTCATTTCAAATATTGTTGGTAAATTAAATTAGAACGAGGTTGATGAAGAAATACAGAATACGTATGAGATTAGGACTGGATTATTATGTCGGAAAATTCAGCGAAACAATCGCAGCCGATGTTTACCGATTGTTCCACAGTCACTCAAATGGTCTGTAGTTAATAATATTCACGAATCCCTTTTCCACCTGGGTTACGAAAAGACATTGAAATCATTGTATCAGCACTATTGGTTCGAACATATGGCCAAATACGTTAAGAAATTTGTAGATAATTGCTTAATTTGCAAATTAGCTAAATCGGACTCCGGCTCTCGTCAAATAGAATTGCACCCAATACCGAAGTCTACATGTCCCTGGTACACTATTCATTTAGACGTGACGGGAAAGCTAAGTGGAAGAAATGATGTGAAGGAATAGCTTTTCGTAACGATAGATGCTTATACCAAATATTGTTTACTACATCACGCCCGAAACATTGATGTTGCAAATGCACTTAAGGCCCTTAAGTCAGTGATCCATCTGTTCGGGCCACCCAGCAGGATCATCTGTGATCAGGGGAGATGTTATACTTCCAAGGAATTCCAGGACGTTTGTAGCGCTCATCAAATTGACTTACACTTTATAGCGACGGGCGTGCCACGGGCAAACGGACAGGTTGAACGTCTTATGAGCACACTTCGTAATATGTTAACCGTTGCGGAGGTTAGCGAAAATAAGTTTTGGCAAACATGTGTTGGCGAGATCCAACTGGCATTAAATACAGCTCCCCATAAAATCACTAAGGTGTCACCAATGGAACTCATGTTTGGCAGAGTTTCTCGCTCTTTAGGACTGATTTCAATCACTGAGCATATAGGCGAATTACCTTCAATTGATTTATCCCAAGAGAGAGAGAGAGCACGCAGCCCGAGCCATTGATAAACAAGCTGCCTGCGAAAAAGCGCGATTTAATAAAGGTAAAGCTAAAATAAAGCAGTTTAAAGTAGGTGACCTATTACTTCTTAAAAATGAAGACAGAAATCAAGTTAAATTCGATTGCAAGTATAGAGGACCTTTTCGTATACACCGAGTTTTGCCCAATGATAGGTATTCGGTAAAGTCTATTGATAAAAGACGAGTGTATAAGTTTTCACATGATCGCATAAGGAAGGCACCGGAACCGGCCAACGATGGTACATTGATTGAGGAATTTGAAGATTAATCTAATTTTGATTTTCTCCTATTTTAACCAATAATTGGTTATGTATCATAGTAAAGTTAATCATGAGTAAAAATGTTATGTATGTGAATGGTAAACATCTACTGATTGTTGGTTTTTTAACTGAGAGAGTTACATTGCTTTTAAAGTGGATAAATTAAAAAAAGGAGTATTGTTTTGGAGTCATGTACTGTCCTCTATTTTGTTGTGGCATGCACAGTATCGTGCTGGCTCTTTTCGCCGGTCCTGGACGAGAGCGATGCGGTCAATCACGGTAATGGATGCTAGTGACTTAGCTTTTCGCCAGTCCTGGACGAGAGCAATGCGGTCAATCGCGGTAATGGATGCTATGACTTAGCTTTTCGCCGGTCCTGGACGAGAGCGATGCGGCCACGAACCATCTCCATGACGGTTTAGCTTTTCGCCGGTCATTGGTGAGAGAGATGCGACTGTCAGCCCAACATAATGGACGTCTGGTTCCTGATTTCAGAATTTGTACTGTTTTGCCACATCCCAGATCCTCCCACTGTGTTCTATTTTGGTCGAGTTTACCGTGTGTTTGGGCGTAGTGCCTGGTTGATTATTGCTGAAGGATTTAGTTGAACGATTGAGCTTTGTAGTGGAGGAATATTGGATGTTTGGCGGTTTTGCCTTATTAACTCAACAATTTGAACGGATCATAACCTGTTTTTCAGTGTGTATTCTATGAGCTGGCTCATAAAGTAATGTTTCTGGGAGTTACATTTACCATCGTTGTTCGAATTCCTACACCTTTAAATGTCGACTGTAATATTTTGTCCTCTTTATAACATACATTGATACGATCATAAATGTTTCTAAACGTGAATGCAAAAATACCCATACGATTGCTTAAGTAAAGCTATTCATGGAATTGTACTGAAAATGATTGATTTAATTGTACTAATATTGTGTTGTATTTTATTTTTGTCTGTTTTATGCGGTAACTATTTCCAGTGCTTGGATAATTTTTATGGCTGGGAGCCATCCACTTTTCTAAGATTGATGCTTTCATGGTTTCTGTTATAGATTTATGATTTTCGGATTCATGATTCCGAGGACGGAACTCCGGTCAGGATGGCCGTGTCGGTGATAAAGAACAAAATAAATGATTAATGTTTATAATGTTTATGTTGTATCACTTCGTTTGTGGAAGAAACCAAATGATTAATGTTTATAATGTTTATGTTGTATCACTTTGTTTATGGAAGAAACCAAATGATTAATGTTTATAATGTTTATGTTGTATCACTTATCAAACTATGAAAGGCAAACACATTGTGTCGTCTTGGACGCTCCCCACTGGTTAGAGAATCTAAATTAACT
>JASJUQ010001602.1:0-14464 GCA_039619505.1 Cimex hemipterus | reverse complement strand
GAGAGAGAGAGAGAGAGAGAGAGAGAGAGAGAGAGAGAGACAGACAGACGGACAGACAGACAGACAGACAGACCGACAGACAGACAGAAGGAATGTAAAAAAATAAAACAAAAATCGCAAACATACTTTCCAAGGCAGAAGAAATATGTAAATAGCTGTTGTGAGGATCCGTCATAATCAAGGCGAAATATGATCCTATGCGATTGAACGCCTTAAAACAAAAAAAAAAATGATTTGCTTCAATGAGATACCTTTTGTTATAAAAATTTATTTAATTGTATTTTCATGTAAAATATTCAATACGCTTCTTTTGTATTGTATATAATTAACAATAAAAGCATTCTTACATACTTTTTATTTAATAATAACAATTTAAAAATAAATTCTTTGTGCCGTGATTAGTGACTGTTGGTCGATGATACGATTTCTGAATAATCCATAAATGCTGTAATAATACAAAATGTTCACAAAAGAAAAATATATAAAATAAACGGCAAGGAAGCGACAGCCTCTAAAAATATATAAATAAAAATAATACCAATTTAAAAAGGAAAAGACTATTGGTCACAATTGAATTCCTCAATTAGATCATGACGATACGACCAAGCCTGTCGTGCGAATCTGATCTATTGCAAACTGTTCCTGCAATTAAGGAATTCAATTATCTGGGTTCTGTTGAGCCTGGTGTGACCTGTATGGGGAGATCTAAATTCCGAGAGGATGGGACATACAACCAAGAAATGGATCAAATCTTACTTTTCTCTGACGTTACAAATAGCACATAGGGGTGACTCTCTTTCTCTCCACGGAATGTAGTTAAGAAAAAGCAAATCGACTCTTAATTTACAAAACCAGCTCAGCTCCGAAGGAGAAAGTTCTGTATTTCTTGAATAAAGGGACAGCAAGTTTGGAGGGTACTGCAGATCTTTATATACAAGAAAACGGTTGGACGGTCGAGCTGACTGCAAACATTCTTCCCGGTAACATTCGTCTGTCTTTTGACGTATGAACATCAACCCGATCCTTTTTTACTTTTTATTTAACAAAATAGAAGATACACAATGTTCCATAAAAACTCTTGTTTACGTTTGGAAACGGCGCTTCGTTACGCTAAACTAGCATGACCGGTCCGTCATGACTCTTAACTTTTCGAGCGCCTTGGTAGAAAGAAAATTTTACTTAGGGATTCGTTCGAAGAATTTCGGACAAAATTAGAGCTTGGAATCTTGTAAAACCTGAAAATTCACCATTCCCACCGATTTCGTTGTTCACCTCCTCTAAATCTTTCATATCCAACCCAACACATTTAAATTTTAAAGACTTGCGCTTGTCTTTTGTGAAGCAGGTAGAAGGAAGTATAAAGGAGGGGTGGCTCGGTGATTTGGGCTGAAGAGTAATAAAGAGAATGCTGCCCCGTTTGGACTATCCTTGAAATGTCTTTGCCAATTCTCTTTCCAATGAGTTTCAGCAGAGGTGCCGGCGGACGACGACGAGGGGACAAAGGACAAGGCAGTCATGTCCGCCAAGCCCCATTCCTTCTGCAATCCGATTCTGCCGTTCTCCAGCTGCTGTTAACACGCCGATTTAATTAACCTCCTTTCAGAGGTCTCGGCTGAAATATTAAATCATACTGCGATTTCCGAGCCGGAGATTTACATGACAAGCCCTTTCGCCGTTCGATCAACCGGCAACAGATTGTAATAACACTATTCTATTCTGTATTTCAACATAATAGCCTCGTCACGCAATGGCAAAACAATAGATTATTCTGATAATTTACGCCTTACGTGCGCGTGTAAATTTTCGCCATATTTCTATTATTGTTCTTGGATAAAAATTCACGTTCATTCCAGTCAATTTATTATTAAATTTTTACGGTTTTCTCTAATGAATCCTAGTGACACAAACCGCTATCACGGTCTGACAACACTGGTCATGGTCCGTCTATTAGCGCTTTTAGTCTTCATCTAGACGACCTCGAGGGGATGGCAGAAAGCCAAACCCATTTTTAAGAACATTTAACAACAACTACACAAGAATTATTGATTAAACTGCTGATGAAACTTCACCAACCGTGCAATAAAATTTTACAGTTAGTAGTGAGAAAAGGATGGTTCTGGCGCAGGTGATACTGGCGCAGTTGATGGGGTCTGGTGGGGGATAATTTCATGGGGTCTGATGGGTGCTTATTTCATTGGGTCTGACGGTGTTATGACGTCATCGTTTTTCTTCATGACGTCACGTGAAGGTGGAGCTGGCGCAGTTGACGTAATACGAAGGGGGAACTGGCGCAGATGACGTAATACGACGGGGGAACTGGCGCAGTTGACGTAATACGAAGGGGGAGCTGGCGCAGTTGACGTAATACGAAGGGGGAACTGGCGCAGATGACGTAATACGAAGGGGGAGCTGGCGCAGTTGACGTCACTTGAAGGGGGAACTGGCGCAGATGACGTCAATGCAAGGAGCTACTGGCGCAGGGTCAAAGTCCAACAGTCCAACTTACCGGCTTGTATTCTGACCGGCTCCCATAGCGCACCTGGTGGCCCTAGTCTGAACTATATATAGTGGAATTTTCGGTTCTTGCGCAGGCGCTATTAGTACATATGGCATTACGTTGAACATGCAATTACATGTATGTAGCTTATGTGAAGTTGCTATTGGCCCGCTTGACGTCACTTCAACATGTTGAAACTTGTTAGGATTTGCGGGGATTCATTTCATCTTTTAATTTGGCAGTTCTATTCTAGAAGTGTGAGAGGTCAGAGAGAGCCAAATATAACAATTTTTAAAAACGTTTTTGAGCAAAATATTAGTAGTAGATATTTATCACTTCTACCGGTAAGTGTTCCTATTTATTTTTTTAATTGTACCATTAATTTTTATTTAATTTGTTATTTATTTTTTATAGTTTAGAGTGTTTTTTTTTAATAGTCATGTCAAGCAATAGAATTGCTTCGTTGACTTGTTCAAGTGAATCCAATGTAAGTATAATAATTTGTATTAATTAAATAAAATTTGATATATTTTAAATGTAATTTCTTTTAAGCTCTCATCAGAATCGTCGACTCCTCCCAAGTTTAATAAAATGCCTAGAAAGCGGGAATTATCTGATTCTGAGGTAGTTTCTTAATAAATATTTTTTTGTTTAGTATATGCATAAATTATTTTCATGTTCAAAAAAATTCTTTTAGGACGAGTATGAATCTGCTAAAGATTCTTTCGCAGGAAGTGAGACGTCGAACATAGATCATAATGAAGTCGAGGTTACTCAATGTATTTTATGTTATTATATAAATTATTAATTTTATTTTTAACATTGTAATGGTAGATGTCGGAAGACTCGTTTGAGACATGTACGGAGTTCTCTCAAACAGAAAATAAATCATTGGTCTGCCAATTCTGCGGTAAAATTTTCGTCCTTCCATGTCATCGAACGGTTCATGAGACGTCGTGTAAAGGATTGGTCAAACCTTGTAGCAGTACAACTCCTCCGAAGAAAAAACCGTATGAACCGTCTAAATCATTACTTCTACAAACGACTGAAGACTTCATTGAATACGAGACGGCTTTCGCAAATCGTCTGAAATCATATTTTCTGAAAAACAACAATGCGCAAGACGTAAATATGTTTTTAAATTCTATAAAACAGAGGGTAGCTAATAAATTAGACGAACTGTTAAATGATCACAACTCCATAAAAGTTAACATGTCTTTGGATTGTACAATGAAAAATAGTGTTGGCGAAGAAATTGATACTGCTTTCAAAACATCAAATAAAGCAATATTTATCGCTTCAGACATTTTTGATATTATCGAAAATCATTTTAAAAAAATATGCAAAGAATTTGAAGAATCCCAATTGTACAAAAGCGGATGGTCATTAAAACAAGTAGACGGGCTGAGGATAAAAATCAATAAAAACAATCCTCTAAGAACTTCATCCTATATTAAGTTGCCCAGTGCAATAGCAAACAAAAAGGCATGCATCAATATTAAAAATTCGGATAACAAGTGTTTCATGTATGCCATATTAGCCAAATTAATTAAAAAAGATCCTCAGAGAGTCAGTAAATACTCCAATTTGAAACATAATTATGACTTTTCAGGTCTGTCTTTTCCAACCCCTTTAAATGAAATTCCAAAATTCGCTAGGAAAAACAAAATTTCAATAAATATTTTTGGTGTAAATGAAAAGGATGAAATTTTTCCTATAACCGTTACAGACGAAGAATTGAACGATCATAGAGACCTTTTATTGCTAAAAGAAGGAGATGATAAATATCATTATTGCTACATTCAAAATTTTGAGAGACTGATTTGCAAACAGATATCAAAAAGAAACAATCGAAAATTAGTTTGTAAAAAATGTTTTACTCACTATGATTACCGTTACAATGGTTTAGAAAAGTTTTCAGAACACATACGACTATGCAATAAGAATAAACCGGCTAGGGTAGGTTTTCCAGAATACAATTTTATACAATTTTCCAATTTTGAGCGCACATTGCAAGTACCATACGTTGTGTATTGTGATTTTGAATCTATACTGGAGCCAACAGACAAAAAATGCAAAACGTCTAATTCTGCTACAACTTTTGTACATCGACATGTTCCCATGAGTTTTGCCGTATACGTCGTGAACACACCGGAATTTAAAAACAAAACTCTTTCTAGTTTTGACACTCCTTACTTATATCGGGGGGAAAATGCAGCTCTTCACTGTATAGAATATCTAAAACGAATTGCTGAAGAGGTATCAACCGTTTACTCGCAAACACTACCTATGAATCCATTGACTGAAATAGAAATGATCGCATATAGAGAAGCTAAAATTTGTTTTATTTGCTGCCAAAATTTTAGCCCTGGTGACATAAAAGTTAGGGATCATAACCATTTAACCGGAGAGTATAGGGGTGCCGCACACAATCGATGCAACATCCGTTTTAGAAACCCTTCATTCCTTCCAGTTTTTATACACAATTTAAGCGGTTATGATAGTCATTTTTTAATTAAAGAATTAGGTTATGATGACAAAAAAATAAACGTTATTCCTAACACAGAAGAAAAATTTATTTCGTTCTCTAAACAAATAAATAATAGGATATCTTTAAGATTCATAGATTCATTCCGTTTTCTTCCCACCAGTATTCACCATCTTGCTTCGAACTTACCAAGTTTCCCTCATTGTGAAAAATTTTACTCCAATGAAAACATCCACCTTATGACTAAAAAAGGCATATTTCCTTATGAATATATCAAATCTTGGGATGAATTGAAAGAGACTATACTACCAGATAAGGAGAAATTTTACAGTAAGTTGTCGTGTAGTGGGATAACAGATGAAGAATACAATCGAGCCCAAATGATTTGGAAAGAATTTAATTGCCGTACTCTGGGGGAATACAGCGATGTATATCTCAAATCTGATGTTCTTTTGTTAAGTGACATATTTGAAAGATTTAGAACTTCGATTTTCCACTCTCACGGATTGGATCCTGCACACTATTATACACTGCCAGGGCTATCATGGGATGCTATGCTCCGTTTTACGAAAATTAGATTAGAGTTACTAAAAGATTATGACATGCTTCTAATGATCGAAAATGGAATCAGAGGTGGGATTTGTCAAGTTTCTAACCGTTATGCCAAAGCCAACAACCACGAATTGGAACATTTCGATAAGAATCAAGAAGAGTCTTATATTTGCTATCAAGATTGCAACAATTTATACGGTTTGGCTATGACCTATTCGTTACCTTATCGTGATTTTTCGTGGGTAAAAGATCCTAATATGATAAATATCAATGACTTAAAAGAAGACGATGATTATGGTTATATTTTAGAAGTTGATGTCGATTATCCTGTTTCTTTGCACTCTATACACAACGATCTTCCATTTTTACCAGAAAAATTGATAATTGATAACCACCCTAAATTAATAACACATTTCAACGATAGAGTAAAATATGTTTGTCATTACATGGCTTTAAAGCAATCCATAGAACACGGTTTAGTTTTACGCAAAATTCACCGAGCTATAAAATTTAGTCAAAAAAAATGGATGTTGCCATATATAAATTTAAATAATAACCTTAGGCAGCAAAGTAATTCAGATTTTGAAAAGGACATGTATAAATTGTTTAATAATGCGGTATATGGTAAAACAATGGAAAATGTTCGAAAAAGATTGAATATAAAACTAGTTTCCGGAATTCCTCAAATTGAAAAATACGTGGCTAGACCAGATTTCAAAGACCGAATAATTTTAAATGAAAATTTGGCCTCTGTTCACTTACAGAAAAAATCAATTACGTTCAATAAACCAATTTATGTTGGCTTGTCTGTATTGGATATTTCAAAATCTGTGATGTATAATTACCATTATGATGTTATGATGCCAAAATTTGGAACGGAAAAAATTACTTTACTTTATACTGATACGGATTCCTTCATATACAAAATCATAACACCAGACTTGTACTCCGACTTTCTAGAAATAAGTGATTACTTGGATATGTCGAACTTACCGCTCGACCATAAATGTTATTCCCTAAAAAATAAAAAGGTTTTGGGAAAATTCAAAGACGAAACGTGTGGCAGAATAATTGATTCTTTTGTCGGGCTTCGCGCCAAAATGTATTCCATTTTATTTAAAGATGCGTCCGAAATTAAAAGAGCAAAAGGAATTAAAAAATATTCCATAGAGAAATCCCTATCTTTTCAGCAATATTACAACTCTTTGTTCAATGATATCAGTTCAAGGATTAGTATGTATCAGATTAAATCTGAACACCATCAAGTTTATACCATAGAATGCAATAAAAAATCCTTATGCTGTTTAGATAATAAGAGAATTATATGTGAAAATGGAATAGGTACTAAAGCGTATGGTTTTAAGACCTTAATTAATAATGATGATAGCAGTAACATGAGTTCCTAAGATTTGAAAAAAAAATTAATATTAATTTAAAAAGAAATGTATTTGTTTATTTTATTTATTTCGTTGTATGTATTTAATTGTTCCTAATGTTAATGTTTTAAAACGGTTGCTCTGTGATTTATCTTATATTTTATTACATGCAATATGTATATAGCATACAGAAAAAGAATGTAAAAAAATATCAATAAAATAATTTATGTAATAAAAAAAGTTGCCTTTTTTTTCTCAATGTGTTTCATGAAACGATACCATGGACATCGACGATGCAGTAAAAGTACCCTAAACCTGTGTGAATCATTGGTCACTGGCGAGGTGGTAGAACACTGTAAAGTGCCATTATTTTATTGAGTATTATTTCACTTAAACCTTCTCCTAATCTATGTCTAATCATCAAAAACTGAAGAAAATCCTTTTAAGAATACACCAATATATAATATCTTAAATCTGCGTTCTATCCCCAGTCGTCATTATGCGCTTAAAGAAGCAAGATTTATCTTTATCGATAAGGAATGTTGACGTCGAATCAGATGGAAACGGATTTATTAAGCACAATCCCTTATTACCGAATAGCATTAGGTGTTTAATATGTGGTCCTTCCAATTGTGGAAAAACAAATTTAATATTAAATTTGATATATAATGTAGATGGATTGAAATTTCAAAATATATATCTCTTTAGCAAATCTATTAATCAGTCAAAATATGTGAAAATGAAAAACATTTTCTCCACATTTAATGAAATTCGTTTATTTTTGTTTGAAAATAATGACCAAGTGCCGCAGCCAAACGAGGCCCTCCCCGATTCTATCATTATATTTAACGACATTGCCTGTGATAAGCAGGATCGGGTTAGATCCTATTTTTGTATGGGACGGCATAGTGGTATAGATTCGTTTTACCTATGTCAAAGTTATACGAGGGTCCCCAAACATTTAATAAGAGATAATGTCAATTTACTTATCATTTTTAAGCAAGATTTATTAAATATGAGAAGGATATACGAAGATCATGTAAACTCGGATATGTCATTTAAGGAATTTTCCAATATTTGTCGAAAGTGCTGGGACGATAACAATTACGGATTTCTTGTGATTAACAAGGATTCTCCCTTGAAAGATGGGCGTTACCGCAAAGGTTTCGATATCTTTATATTGCTTTGAACGGAAAAATAAAAATCATTCGTTACTCTACGATGGAAGAAACATCATCTCCTTGTTTGACACGAGAAATAACGGAAATAAGAAAGAATATTAGACAAAAATATGACGCTCTTAAACGAATGAAGGAGGAAAACGATGAATACCTCAAAGTTAAATACAAACCTATTGTCAACGCCATAATAGAAGCAAGCAGCAATCAACCGAACCACCTAAAGCGAGAAGCGGAAGATGACCATCAACCGAAGAGACCGAAAAAATTATACATCCCGTCTCCTGTAGAAAAGACGCCTGTATCAACTCAAAGTGTATTGAACGTATTTAGATCCCAGTTACAAGACATAGATTCGGCCCCATCGTATAAGGGTGAAGAAGAAACAGAGCCTACAAGTCCCCAAAATTCCCCCGGAAACATTGAAAACACCGACGAAGAGAAACTTCAACCGATGTTCTCTGGAACAGACGTGTTTGAATTCACTCCGTGTAAACCAATACTGGAGCAAGTGAGCGAAGAAGTTAGAACTCCTGAAGGAATAAAAATGGCTTTCGATTTTTTGGAAAAAGTTGGTGAGACTCCATCCAAGTACGTTATGAAATTTTTAAATAATGACCTAGGAGGGTTGGATCAAACTTACGGGGTACGTTACGATGGAAAACAATTTACGATGGGTGACAGTATAGTCACGATTGGAAATAATGAATTAGAGATTGGTGAAGAAAGATATATAGCTACACCGGGACTCATGGAATTGATATTCATGAAAAACCCGAATTTCACGCTTATAGATGCTGATGATAGAAAAACTTATAAAAATATTCTAATGCACACAAACGCTCACAGAAAACGTTACAGTAGCAGTGGAGATATAAACGCTGTTCGTTCGCATCCGAAATGGCCTGTGATTTCCTCCATGTTTAAATACCAGCCTCAGAGGACAAAAACGGGGCTGCCTAAGATTCCGCAACCAAAACGAGGTTTCGGGGTAGTAGATTTTAATCACATGATTGAAAGGTTAAAAATTTTATTAACCTCTTCAGAGCACAATAGTAAATCTGAAATCGAATACATTGAAAATAAACTTCGCGATGCTCGTATAATTGTATAAAACCTTCCATATCATGCCAATATGAATCATTTCCTTATTTGAGTCCACATAACAAACATGTCGGAGGTAAAAAGACAAATCGTAGAAGAAATTCATCGACCTGCTAGAAGAAATTTCAAAAGGCGTAAGGTACTATTGAAGGGAATCGACGATTTATGGCAAGCGGACCTGATAGAGATGATACCTTACAGTAAACAAAATAAAGGTTTCAAATATATATTGATAGTAATTGACTGTTTTTCAAAATACATTTGGGCGGTGGAAGTAAAAAAGAAATCGGGCAAAGAAATAAACGCCGCGTTTAAAAAAATTTTACAATCATCCGACGGTCGTGTACCAAGAAATTTACAAACTGATCGAGGGAAAGAATTTTACAATAAAGAAACAAATTCTCTGTTTAAAAAATTCCGTATAAATCATTATTCTACCTACAGCAATGTTAAAGCATCCATAGTAGAACGAGCGATTAGAACCATAAAAACAATGTTTTGGAAAAGATTCAGCCTTCAAGGATCTTACGAATGGTTACCATTGATGAAATCGCTCCTCAATGAATACAACAATAAAAAACACCGAACTATAGGGATGGCACCGGCAGCTGTAAAATCCGGCAAAATTGAAACCCATTTACTAGAAAATATTTTCGTCTTAAACGATAAAATTAATAAAAAGAAAATTAAATTCAAATTGGGGGATCACGTGAGGATATCGAAATACAAAGCGGAATTTAGTAAAGGTTACACTCCTTCTTGGTCCACAGAGATCTTCAATGTATGTAAAGTTAAAAAAACCAATCCTGTGACGTATATCTTGATGGATTCAACCGGGCAGGAAATAGCAGGAGGGTTTTATCAAGAAGAATTGCAGCTAGTAAAATATCCAGACAGCTACTTAGTAGAAAAGGTCATTAAGAAAAATAAAGGAAAAGCCTTAGTAAAATGGCTCGGTTTCGATTCCACACACAATAGTTGGGTCGATATGAAAAATTTAAACATATAAAACAATCGTTTTTTGATTATTTTAATCAGTTTGTGTGGAACCGTCAACGAATGAACATGATCCGAAGACGCAAATCTAAACGGATAATTCCCCCTCCGAAGAAAATCGGCGGATGTAAATTGTACCCACTGTCGAAGAAAGCGAAAGATCTATTACTCACTTTTCCGAAATGGAGTCTAACAAATTTTGATATTTCTCGAATAGCTCGTTCGAAAAAAATTTCAGGTTTTAGGGGTGTTTTTATGAGAGATAATCTGCCTAACCAACCGCGTACAAACGAATGTGCAATATTGAATTTGGATAAAAGTTCCGGCCGAGGTACTCATTGGGTGTGCTATAAAAAAGTTGGAAAATGTGCGAGATATTTTGATAGCACTGGTAAAGGAAAACCTCCTCCCCAACTCGTAAGATATCTGAAAAATGTCCGCATAACTGTGAACAAAAAGAGGTATCAGTCTCCCAATAGCAATCTGTGCGGCCATCTTTGTTTATTGTTTCTGTTAGACCTTATAAAATAACGTTTTTCTACAAATAAAGTTCAGTATCCTCTTTGAACGCAATGGGGTTGAACTTTAAGAAATTATATAAAAAGGGAATGGATAAACCTAGGTCCAGTCTTCCTCAGGAAGTCAACGAGAATACACCTCACGTATCGAAAGAAAACGTTCAATTTTTGAAAAGAGCCGGATATAAAATTTTACCCAAATCACAATGGAAATGTTAAATGTAGAAGTACGTCCAAGTTTCGATGAGATCATAGAAGGTGTTGAATTACATTCACATTACCCGTATGCATCGACGAAATTACAGCCTGGTGATGAGATTAGAATCACTGTTCAACACCAAGATATCTACACATTACCATGCGAGAGTTTTCTCTATTTGGAGGGGAAATTTATAAAAGAAGACGGATCCGGTGTACCGGCGAATAGTAAATTAACTCAGAATGCATTCGCTTTTCTATTTGATGAAATCAGATACGAAATATGCGGAACAGAAATAGATAAGATTAAAAATCCTGGGATTTCGTCTACTTTAAAGGGTTTATGTTCTATCAAGCGTGACGGTATAAATGAAAACGCTGGATGGATCTCACCTGGATCTAAAACTCTAAGTTTGAATTCGAGTGAAGGCCATTTCAATGCTTGCATCCCATTACGATTGCTACTCGGTTTTGCAGAAGATTACCAAAAAGTGATCATCAACGTGAAACAAGAGCTCATACTGATACGCTCCAGAAGAGATGAGAATTCTTACATTTCAACAGATAATTCGGAAAAAGCGAAAATAGAGTTGACGAATCTCTCTTGGAAAATACCCTATCTCTATTTAAACGAATACCAAAGACTTTTAATGTTGAGGCATTTAAAAAAGGAGAAAGTTATATCGGTACCATTTAGAAGCTGGGAAATGTACGATTATCCGCTCCTTCCTACGACTCAGAGGCAGTTGTGGGCGGTTAAAACTTCTACTCAAATGGAAAAACCTCGATTTGTTATTTTGGCATTTCAGTCATCTAGAAAAAATAATTCATTGGTAGATTCAAGTAAATTTGATCATTGTTGTTTGACAAACGTAAAACTCTTCTTAAATTCGAAATCTTACCCATACGATGATTTAAACATACATTTTTCCAATAACCAATATGGAATGTTATATTATATGTATACAAATTTCCAAAAGAATTTCTACCCTGATTCATCACCATCTCCACTACTTTCATTATCTCAGTTCAGAGACGATGCACCACTTATCGTAATCGATTGTGCCAAACAGTCGGAATCCATAAAAACTGGTCCGGTAGACGTGAGACTCGAATTCGAAGCTATTAAACCGTTTCCTTCTGATACCACCGCATATTGTCTAATCATACATGACAGAATAATAGAGTATAATCCTTTAACGAATATTGTCCGTAGAATGGTATAAATTTATGTGCTATCAGCATATTCGATTCATTCACCATCATGACTTCGAACAGAGCATGTGTAGTTGAAATGCAATGCTTTGTCGACAGCACGAATGCATATATTATAAAAGAATTGTCAATTTTAGATTTGGATCACTATTCAAGTCAACATTGGGTTTTCAAACCTCCGGAGGAATGCGAATTAAACGAGTCCAGTCTTCGAGTGAATAACTGGCTAAATCGGTATTTCCATAAAATAGAATGGGGAGATGGGGATGTGGACTACGATCAATTACATTTTATTTTACACCGCTACCTTAGCAAGTATAAGAAAGTATTTGTTAAAGGATTACAAAAGAAACGTTTCATTTCATACTATACGGACAATGTGATTGATCTTGAAGAGTTCGGTTGTCCACAAATCGGAATTCTGACACTAGGCGGGGAAGGAACACATTGCTTGCTCCATAACACTACGCCACGGATGTGTACTCATTTTCGAGCCTACGCATTGTCCAATTGGATAAATACGAATAAGTTGTTAGAAAGATTTTAAAATTTCCGCTTTATTTTTCAATTTTTTTAAAAGCAATTTTTAAAGAGAATTTTTTTTTAGAAGAAATATTTGTGTTATAAAAGATAAAATGGTTTATTTTGTTATGTTTTTTTTTTATTTGAAATGATTTTCATGTAATAGAATGTGTGTTTATATGGTCACTGGCGAGGTGGTAAAATACCCGTAAACCTGTATGAATGAGAAATATTATATCAGTATTACACAGAAATTTATTTCAATCAAACCTCCTTGATGTATCTCCACTTTGACGTAGTGAGGGGGCTTAGACACTAAGAGAGATACAAATTTATAAAAAAATTATTAAACTCAGCTTTGTAAGGACGAAATGACCACCTATGTTAATAACACCAGTGGATAAGGCAGGGATCGAACCCGCGACCGTCAACGAAAGAGTGGTACATATATCTCGCACATCAACGACCCCACGATGTTATTTTATTGTGATCACCAGGTAACTCCTACGAGTTAAAAAATCCATCCAAGCGAGAAGTCGGTTTTCGACCCCTAATAAAAATATATTCCCTATAGGTTAGAATTAAGGAATTTATTTTATTTAACATTACGTTAGCCATTTTTTCATCCAAAATAGGTGCCATTTATTGAAATTATTAGTGGCAATTTTTAAAATGAAAAATTCAATGAAAGTTGACAATATGCTCATGTTCATGGGATTGTGTATAGAGGGCGCGACGAGCGCATTAGTAAGAGGAGTAGGGATCGGCTGGTAAAGGAGGGGGGTGAGCAAATAAACTTGTATGATCATGCTTGTCTCCCACGACTCATTCTATGAACGACTATCGTAGTGTGTACATACACGTATTGGTAAGTAAGTTTTAACCTATTATCAATTAACAACGTTACAGTTATTAATATTTTACTATAAATTATCTTATTGTTTATAGCAAAGAACAACAATATTATTAAAAAGGAAACAGCAAGATGCCGTCCTCCCTTGCATCATATTTATCGACAATTGCAAAAAAAGACAACAACATTGGAAAGATTTCTCAATTGCGAATTGGATTTGAATACGAGATCGGAAAATTCCAACGAATAAATACGAAATACGGAAATACTGTCATAGCACATATAGAATACATCGGACCTTATTCACTGGATGATGAATATCCGAGAAAGATTTTCCTCCCCAGCAGGATCGTCGATGCCCTCACAGACGTTATGATCGAAGAATACGAACAATCACATCGAAAGATTAATATAATATACAACGGGTGTGAAAACAATAGATATAATATTGATTTTGTTAGATAAATGTTAATTTTGTTATGCTGCTTTAATTTGATTTAATAAAAAATGCGTTATTTGACCATTTAAATATGTTTTTATTTATTTCTAAATGCCTAAATACATATAATGATAAGCAAATTACAAAAACATCCCCTCGTATCGAAATAGAAAAACATTTACATATCCTAAACATATTTTTAAAAAAGTTGTAATTAGATTGAACAAAAAAGAAACAAGCAAGTGCATGTCGATAGTGATGTCACAGAAGCAAAGGAATTTATATAGTTCAGACTAGGACCACCAGGAGCGCTATGGGAGCCGGTCAGAATACAAGCCGGTAAGTTGGACTTTGACCCTGCGCCAGTAGCTCCTTGCATTGACGTCATCTGCGCCAGTTCCCCCTTCGTATTACGTCAACTGCGCCAGCTCCCCCTTCGTATTACGTCATCTGCGCCAGTCCCCCCTTCGTATTACGTCAACTGCGCCAGCTCCCCCTTCACGTGACGTCATCTGCGCCAGTTCCCCC
>JASJUQ010001597.1:0-11058 GCA_039619505.1 Cimex hemipterus | reverse complement strand
GCGAACGGCAAAGGTCATAGCCGACACGCTAGAATATTTAAATGCGGGGTTAGTGTTTCTTCGTTTTGTTTTTCCATTACCCCCATTTTTTTTTTCTCTTCTTTTTTTTTTTTTTCTTTCTATTTTATGCGTGTGCGTGCGAGCGTATATGCAACACCCACGCCTACACGCAGGCGCATAAGGAGGGGGGACGGATTCACTATTTCCCTCCAGATCTTTCGCTCTTTTGTAGCTCTGAGGGCTAGTAGTTTTCATATACCTCGTCCCCCACCCTCTCTCAATTATTTCCTCTCATCTCTTTTTTCCCCCCTCTTCTTTCTTCTTCTTTTTCTTCGTTTTGGAATTTTATTTCTTTTCATTGTTTTGCATTGGGCTAGGCGAATCTGTGTTGGAGTGATTGGAGATTTTCCAAGCGATCTTTCTCAGGACCGGATACGTTGGACTAATTCGTATCGCGTGGATACTTGTGTCACCTCACTACCGACTCCCTCTTCTTGTAGTGGAGGGGCGTTCGGATGCTTGGTGACCCAGTGCTGTCCCTCACACGTGGCGCAGTGCCCTAATACAATTTTTACAATAAAATCATCATACACACCAATAAAATGTACTAACCTAGGTTGGCGGGCTCGGGGGTGGGACATTCCACCTAGCCCTCCCTTAAAATCTAACCAAAAATAATGTTAAAATGAACCTTTCACACAAATAAATACTTGCATACTAATAAATACATTCACACGATTTCATCCACGCAATATGTACAATTAAAATAAGGTGGGCAGCGGGGTGTGGAATAAAACGCCGCTGCCTCACCTCTCACTCATACAATTCCCTACAACTAAACTAAACCTAAATGTGGTTTGTCTGTGGGGTACTCTATATTCCGCCACAGACCCGACCACTTTCACTAATAACTAAATTGTCCGGTTGTCGGCCCCATGGGGTACTCTATATTCCGCCACAGGTCCGACTCCCTTAGACGAAACCATTCTCGCCAATAAATACATTCACACCAAAGTAAGATAAAAAGAGCCACGTGTGAAGAGAGCTAGATTTGATAGTATATATTTATCCTCTTCAGATACGCAACAAGTTTATCGGTATACTCGCTGTTGTGTTTTAATACTGTAATCATCTCTGCTGGAAGACCACACCTGTCACGATATGGCGCTAGGTTGATGCATTCTTGTATCAGGTGTTGTACTGTCATCCTAGCGCCACATAAGGGGCACCTCCGGGGTCTCTTTCCTATAAGAAGGTGTCCGTGTGTTAATCTGGTGTGGCCTATTCTCAGTCTTGTTAGGATGATGGCTTTTCTTTTATCTAAATTCTCTAAGACCCACGGCTTAACATTCGGCTTAATCGGGTTCAGCTTTTCGGTCATCCCAGTCCAGCGGGTTTGCCAGTTGTCCCAGCTCGTTCTTCTTAAATAGTTTTTAACATCCGCTGGACTGATTGCGATATCCGGGTCACTAGGCATCACCGCCGCTTCCTTAGCCGCCTTGTCGGCCTCCTCATTTCCTTTGAGGCCGACGTGACCGGGAATCCATAGGATAACAACCTCGCTTCCATTAACTTGTATGTCATTTAATTGCTCGTAGAATAATCTAACCAGTGGGTCAACAGAGAATTTATTCTGGATAGCTGAGACCGCGCTGAGCGAATCTGTACATATAACATATTTTCCTTTCCCCATACGTTTGATCTCGCCCAGCGCTGTCAATATGGCATACATCTCTGCAGTGAATATGCTGGCCGCTCTCGGGAGAGACGCTTTCTTAGTATTCTCCCCCGTATATACGGCACAGCCGACCCCCTCGGTGCTTTTTGAGCCATCAGTGTATAAATATCTCGCACCTACCAGTTCCTCTTTGATGGAGAGGAACATAGCTTTGTATATTTGAGAGGGGGTCTCTTCTTTCTTCTTCATCGCCATATCGACCCGTATGGTTGGCGAGGGGAGCGTCCACGGTTCCGTTTTGGTTTCAGTAACCGGGATTATTTTATCTAATTTTACTCCCCTCGAGACCATTAATTCCTTTAATCTAACTCCTATCGGTCTCGTACGGGTTCTCAGCCGCCCATACTCCTCGGCTTTTTCCTCATCAAACAATATTGTGTGGAGGAAATGGGATTGCCTGCCCCATATACTTCCACTGTAATTCAGTATCAGCTGGTTCCTCTTTTCTGTCGGGGGCAGTACTCCACTCTCCACACATAAACTGTTGACGGGGCTTGTTCGGAAAGCCCCAGTAGCAATCCTTATACCAGCGATATATGCTCTATCTAATTTCTGTAATCTGCTTTTCCTTGCCGAGGAGAACACCATGCATCCGTAATTTAATTTTGTACACAACAGCGATTTAAATACGTTAATTAATATTTCCCTCGTTGCTCCCCATCGAAAATTATTTAGAAATTTCATTAAATTTAGGACCTTTTTACTCTGGACCGCAGTATGGTCGATGTGGTGCTGCCATCTCAATTTTTCATCAAAAATGAGGCCGAGATATCTTATACTGCTCACATACTCGAGGGCTGTTCCTTTTAACGTAAGAGGAGGGGCAGTATGTTCCCTCCTCAGTCTGCAGAAGTGTATTGCTTTTGTTTTCGCCCTCGAAAATGTGAATCCGATGCCCTCAGCCTCACTGACCACCACATCGATCCCTTCTTGGACTTTTCGGGTTATTTCATTGATATCGTCTCCGCTGCAAAGGATTGTCAAATCGTCGACATACAAAGCCTTTAGCAGCGGAGCTTCCAATTTATCTGCTATATTGTTTACTGCGATCCCGAATAATGTTACAGAAAGTACCGATCCTTGGGGGATTCCATTCTCCTGCCGACGGTCATCCGATGTCACTGCTCCAATTTTAACCTTAAACCGTCGGCTTTCCAAAAAAGTATTTATTAATTTAAGGATTCTCCCCCGTAGCCCCCAGTCATGACATTTTTTCACAATACCATATCGCCAGGTTGTATCGTAGGCCTTCTCTAGATCGAAGAAGACCGCGACACAATGCTGTCTTCTAAGGAATGCATCCTGTATCGCGGTCTCGAGAAGGCCGGCCTGGTCGACGGCTGAGTGGCCTCTCCTGAACCCCGCCTGATATGAACTGAATAATCCTTTTGTTTCCAGGTACCACACCAGCCGTCTATTTATCATACTTTCCAATATCTTTCCCAGGCACGTCGTCAGCGATATGGGCCTATAGCTGCTGGGGGCGCTTGGATCTTTTCCTTCTTTTAGGATCGGCACCACAATGGCCTCTTTCCAGCTGTCCGGGTATACACCCGCTCCCCATATCTCGTTGTAAAGTTCTAATAGTTTCATTTTGGCGAGAGCGGGTAGCCTCCTTATAAGTGCATTTGGAATGTTGTCACTACCCGGACTTGTATCTTTAGTATTTTTTAATGTTGTTTCTAATTCGGCCATTGTCAGGTCTAAGTTGACCTGTTCCGTAACACTGCCTTCTAGGTCCAATTCATTTCCCAACTCCAGACGTTCTTTAATTTGTTTAAATCTCTCTGAATATGACCGATCGCTCGAGACATTTGCATAATTGTCTGCGAGCGCATCGGCCACTTCTTTGACATCCGTTACCATTGAGTCATTGATTTTAAGGATCGGAACCATAGGTGGCTTGTATTTCCCGGCGATGGTGTTAATCCTTCTCCAGACCTCCCTCATGTTCATGTCCCTTGTTAATTCTTTTACATAATTATGTAGGGAGGCCTGTTTGGCCGCGTTTATAATCCTTCTTTCTTTTGCCCTAGATATTTTGAACCTTGTAAGATTTTCCTCCGTGGGATATGTATTAAATCGTCTAAAGGCCCGCTTCTTTTCTTTATTGGCCGCCTCGCACTCCTTATTCCACCAGGGGACCTGTCTGTGTTGTCTCGGTCCCCCGGTCAAAGGTACTGATGTTGCTGCGGCGGCCTTAATCGCGTTTGTAATTTCATTAACGTCAGTGTCTACCTCCCCCGTTAAATCTGGGAGATTCACTGACGTTACATAAGCGGGCCAATCCGCTTTCTTCAGGTTATATCTAGGACTTGCCACGTACGGTTCCAGACGAATGGAGCTGGTTATAGCGATGGGGAAATGATCACTGAAATATAATTCGTCCAACGTATCCCATGTCACATCCGGAACTAGTGTCGGAGAGGCAAATGTCAGATCGATAGCACTGTATTTTCCATTATGTGTATTAATATGTGTCGGTTTCCCCGTATTCAGTAATATTAAATGTGTATCATCAACCATTTCTTCTATTTTCCTTCCTATACTGTCAGTTGACTCTGAACCCCACCACACGTTGTGTCCGTTGAAATCTCCCATCAGGAGAACGGGGTGGGGTAATCCATTAATTATTTCTTTTACTTCTTCATGATTCCAATTTCGGTCTGGTAAGTAAATTGAACATAGTGTTATTTCCTGAGGCATTTTTATTCTGGCAGCTACGATCTGAACGTTATTGTTTTCTATGCATATTTCTTCTGACTGTATTTCGTTTTTCACATAAATAGCCACGCCCCCGTGTGCTCTTCCTCCATGTGCTATTGGTACTCCCCGGGTGTAGGTACGATATCCTCTCAAAGAGAATTGTTCCTCGGGGCGTAAATGGCTTTCTTGGATGGAAATGGCTATAGGCGTAAGTTGTGCGATAATTCTTCGTAATCCTTCTATATGTGTTTTAATGCCTCTCAGGTTCCATTGGATGATTATCCCGTTCATTATTATTTATGTGTGGCCTCCCTATTATTACATTCTTTTTTCTTTGCTGGGTCTGGCTTCCGGGGTCTCCCCTTCGGCCAGCCTGGCTTTTTCTTTTTCTTCTTTTTTCCGGGAACTGGCGTAAAGCCTTCGTTCCCGGTTGAGTCAGTTGACGTTTGACTCACAGACTCCATCTCCCAGCTATGCCCTTTGGATGTCTCTTCCACGACATCCATTAAAGAGATAAGGGGGGGCTCCTCTGGAGGGAGATGGGGTCGTGATGCCGAGTCTGGCATCAACACTTTTTGTCGTGGGGTGGGTTTCTCCACCCCAGTTGTTGAAGGATGGATTAGATCCTTCAAAATCGCCCCCCCCCGGCTGGAGGAGCGCTCTGGGTTTTCGACCCCGGCAAAGTCGGGGCCTTGATTATTACTGGAGGTGATTGCTCACCCCCTGGTTTTTGGCACTGACAAAAGTCAGTGGCTTGGTGCCTTTAGTGGCGATGGCACCCGAAAATTGATATACTGGCGGAGGTTGCTCGGTTTGAATGGAAACCTCCGCAGTTATTTTTTGTGCCCTAGTTTGGGCAGCCGCTCTCGCATAGCTCTTTGTGCTTTTAATGAACGCATCGCTTCTTACTAGGGCCCTCGCTTCTACATGCGTCATTTTCTTTTCAATTTTTAATTTTTGGATCTCCCTTTCTTCTTGTAATACAGGACACGCGCTAGATCTAGCATGGTGGTGCCCTTTACAGTTTATACATGTTGGGGGATCCAAGCACGGCTGCCCTTCGTGAACTGGGAGGCCGCATGAACAGTATGTATGTTCTGATCTACATCTCATAGCCGTATGTCCGAACCTTAGGCATTTAAAGCAGCGCATTGGGGCCGGTACATATGGCCTGACCGGGAATCTTTGAAAGATCGCTTTGACATCTGTAGGGGCTGTCGGCGTATCAAATGTTAGAATTAGCGTGGCTGTGTCTACGAGTCCTTTCTCGGTTTTCCTTTTAACACGCGCGACTTCGGTGACCCCTTGTGACGCCAATTCCTCTTTAATTTCCTCCTCCGGGCAGATCATTAGATCTCGAGCTGAGATCACGCCCTTGGAGGAGTTCAATCGCTTGTGCGGCGTCGAGGTCACCGGGTAGGTTTCCCCTAAACAGACTGTCTTCTCAAGCATTAGTGCCGATAAACTGTCGTCGATTTCTAATAGCAGTTGGCCAGCAGCAGTCTTTTTTACGTTTTTGATTCGGCCAAGTTGCTTACGTATCATTCGGCACAACTTGATGGGAGAATCTCCTTTAAAATCACCCTCTTTCTTTTCTAAAATCCAAAATCTGGCGAAATTATTCTTCTTCCTAGCCCAATCTATAATATGTGTGTCCTCAATTATTTTCTCTCTCCTTGTCCGTTTTCTCTTCAGAGTGGCAGCCGGATCAAACGGCTGCAAAGTTGTAACATTCGTGAGTCCGTTATCAGTCCTACTTGTGGTTGCCTCTAGTCGGGTGGTGCCACTCGCCTCACCAACACCGACGGGATCCAATGAATAAGCACGTGGATGATCCCTATCCACGGGCTTACCGGCATTGTGGCCTTCCGGATCTACGGCCTTATTTAATTGAATAGGAGCAAGCTTGTTTTCAGGGTGGTAGGTAGCTATCCTATCACCCCTAGTCGGCCAGTGGGGCTGCCACTAAGGTAGACCGACATACCTCCCCCTCCCTAGACCCTGGGACGCGTAGGACAGGAAAAGGAAAAGATTAATTTTGGGAAAGGGTGGTTACGGGAAAAAAGGGTAAGGTTGTACAGTTAGTAGATGGAATGGGAGATTAAGGATAGCCACCAGGTACGGGAGGGGTGCATGGTCGCAGTTTAACCTCATGCCCGGGAGGAATATCTCTAGTTAAATTATTAATAATGAAATTTAATTAATTTATATTTTAAATATTATTAATAAATTGTTATTAATATCAATATCTCTAGTTAAATTATTACTAATGAAATTTAAATAATTTATATTTTAAATATTACTATTAATATCAATATCTCTAGTTAAATTATTAATAATGAAATTTAATTAATTTATATTTTAAATATTACTAATTAATTGTTATTAATATTAATATCTCTAGTTAAATTAATGAAATTTAATTAATTTATGTTTTAAGCTAAATAATGAATTGTTATTTTAATTAACAATTATTAAAAATATATTCTCGCTATATGTATATATTGCATATATAGTAAAGGACGTATAGGAATATAAGTAATAATTGTTAATTATTCTTATCTTCAATTAGATTATTAATAATGAAATTTAATTAATCTACTTTAATTATAAATAATAAACAAATACTATATTAGTATTAATATTTAAAGATTAGTAAAAAGAAATTTAATTAATTTAATATTACCATTTTTAGATACTAATGTATATAAATTATTAATAAAGCAAATTTATCGGTATGCATGAATACATCCTCCTCCATCCTCCTTCTTCCGGACTCCGGCTTGCCATGTAAATCTTCATCAGAAAATTAAATTTTATGTTAAAAACGTATTGTTTTAATTTCCTCCTTTTTCCAAATAATTTTAGAATTCGACGACTAAAACTGTCGTCCAGAAAGTTTTGGTAGCCTTGTGAATTATTATTTGTAAATCAACGACTGGGTACTATCTCTTAGGTTCTATTCAGTAGTGGCGTAAGATTTTTTCGAAAAACCCAAAAATTATGATAATTTTGTTAGCTTATTTGTTTGTTAGATCTATAAGAAACATTGCACTAATTTAGGACTGTACTTTTCTAAAAAGGCTGTCTTCTGCCGGTGACCTTCGTGAGTTGCGCATGACCGACGTGACCCTTGCGGGGATCGTGGGTCGGGAGAACACATGTAAGCGTTGACGACGTGATGATCATGTCTTACCCCCTCGATTGCGTGGACGAGCGCCTGGTGCCGGTAGTGAATCGGCGGTTTCATGCCTGCGTGTGTTTGCACTGCTATGCGTATGACCGGCGTGGTACCCTAGGGGAAGCGAAGGATCGGACCACCTATGCTTGGCCTATGGCGTCCCTCGAATGCGTGTGGCCGATGTGGGCGAATCGTTGGCTGAGACCTTTGACCGTAGACAGTGCTCACCTAGGGGGTGGGTAGCAATCTCACTTAAATCCGAAACCGTTGCCGGGGCGTTTCCCGGAAGTTTCTACGCTAGGGAAGCCTCTATACTCAGAGAGATAGAGTGCGCCATCTCTATCTAGGGAGTACGCGGGTCGGGTGGCCGATGTAAGTCGGTCAGTTGGCCTTGCGTGCGACACTACCCGTTTTTGGCGAAGTGTAAGCGTGGCGGTAACAACCCTTCGGGGTGCGAAACCACTACACCGTTGTTTCGACGACGGTGCGTCAGCTTGGGGTTTGGGAATCGGCCTGTCCGGTAAGAGCTTATAGCTTAGGTACGGACATTAAAGATCCTCAAAGTCAGCCAGACTGTGAGTCCGGGAAAGTTTGTACTTTTCTAAACTAAATGACTCAATAAACTCGATGGTGGAGCAGACCCAATAAGTGGCCCAGTGCCGGAATACAAAAAGAATTCAATTTTTTGACATTATACAAGAGAAAAAAGAAAGAAGTCAACAAAAACATTCCAAACATTTTATAGACTTAAATACACAGACCAGATTTTTACAGTTGGGTGATTTTTGTGCAGATCTAAACTACCCAGTTTCCTCTCGATAGGTGGGGTAATGACAACATTAACATAATTTTTGGGTTTTTCGAAAAAATCATACGCCACTACTTAAAAGAATGTACGAACATTGCAAACAACACCCTTCATATACTATTTTTGGCATAGACTCAAAATTGGAAAAATCCAGCTTTATAACAATTGTAATAACTAATGATTATTCTGTTAATTAACGGTTATTAAACACCACATATGTAATGACTAAATAGCTCCATATATTCGCTCTGTGGTCATGATTGACCATATTGATTTTTCCAATTATTTAATCATTTTATCTAAGGGTTTTGGTTAAGATGAAAAAATAGTTTCACGAGATGGATACGAACGGAGGATCATTGGCTCAATACGCCGCTGCTCTAACCTCCCTAGTCACTACAGCTCAAGTGCTTGGAGCAGGGGTATATTGAGCCGAAGGTCGTGTGTTCGAATCCTGCTCGTGACACGAATTCTTCATCCCAACCAAAATTATTAGATAAAAAGAATAAATGTTTGAAATAGTAATAACGTCGAATTTGGAAATAATTTACAAGAGTTTGAATATCTTAGTGGAACTCAGCACATCAGTGAGAGATAAAAGGTGTCGGGTTAATCAAACCAAAAAAAAATGTTATTTTTTGTTGCTTCGAAAAAACTGTTAGTTATTTGTAAAACAAAAAATATAGTCTTTCGTTTATGGAAATTTTTGTATATCCTATCTCTTTTAATACAAGTATACAAAATATTGCATTATCCTAACTAAGAAACTAGTGTTAGGATTGGCAGACGACTCGATCATGCCATTATAAGTATTATTTTGTAAAAAAATGTAATCTTTTGTTTTCTTTTTTAAATATACTTTTATATATATATAACGCTAGAATTTTAGGACACCTCCGACGTAGTTTTCATTTCCTAGGTAGTAATAGTAGATGGGAATTTAGTGAGAATAGTGGAATTTTGGGGTTTTTTAATGGTAAGTAAGATTTGGGCAGAAGGAGAAATCTTAAAACCTCTATTGATCAATATAAAGTTTGTTGGTTTTTTTAAAATTACTCTTTTCTTCTGTTGTATACTTCATGATTCGATAAAATGGTTACACGTTATTATTAATTTAAATGCAAACCAATTCAAAATGTGGCATTTATGATATGGAAACAGTAGATTATTATAATAATTTATACTTTTTATTGAAAACTTGAATATCTTAGTCAAAGAATAATTGATTTGAGCGAGTAAGAAGTAAAGCAGAACTCGCAGAATTCGTCTAAACTTTCATAAAGTAGACAACTGTTAAATTTATATGAATCAACGCAAATGTGTGCCAGGAGTGAAGTGCCATAATAAAAACTTGAACACGTTGTGGCATGCGGTAAGACGTGCTAGGTTAGATGATCAAATCAAGATCACCTTTGGTTTACCCTTTTATGATGTAATTTGACGGCGTCTTACTGTACGTTCTGTTCCGTTTTTTTTTTTTCTATTTTGTTCTGATTTGTACCGTTGATTTGTCGCTTAGTTCGAAATTTCACTTGTTCATACATTTTTTCTTGTCGGTGTAATCATTATATTTATACTTTGTTGAAGGTGTTAAGAAGAGACAGTAAGTTTTTGATCATTTTTTTTTCATATTTTATTGTTCGAATTATTTGTAAATTTCAGAACAGTTGATAAAAAGTAAATATGAATTTTGTTGTAATTTTACAGTTTGAAGCTGAACAAAGTTAGGCTGACAAATTTATACTTTGTTATTACGCTGAAAGAAAATATCTTGAAAACGTGACACAAAGACTTCGCTGAGGGTCTGGAGTTTAAGCGTATTAAAATTCCACTCGTTGAACAATACTGACTGTAAAATAAATTTATAATGAACATCTCTTATAATTCTTAATTAATTAGATTTATTGAACCAATCACCTGATTACAAGTACATACACAAAGTATTAGCAAAGACTTATACAATAATTAAATAAAACTTCCCTTATGCAAAGTTAGAAGTTGCAAATTTCAAGCGCTATAGATCTAAAAAGCAAACCGGATATTGAACAATTTCTCTTACCAACCTTTCCAGGATGTTGCGAATCTAAATTTTTGTTGCTATGAGATTGCTATTTGTATGTGTATAACTAAAATCCATTTCAATGTTGATGGAAATATTGGATTTGCAATTTAAAAAAATTACAATTCGTACAAAATTTAAAAAGGCATAACATGTTCTTCGCTCGTGCTCTTTCTCTCTCTCTCACTCTCTCCCACTCTTTCTCGCTGACTGGCTCTTCATTTATCTCTCTCTCTCTCTCTCTCTATATATATATATATATATATATATATCGTTCTGGCTGGCTAATTAAACGTTGGTGGCATTTCATGAATTGGTGGTTTCAAAAAATCCATTTGTGTATATTGTAAAAAATGTAAAATATCGTACCATGCTTAGCTTCACAGACTTCAATTTGATCGAAATAAATCAATGGAAGCAATCTAGACTTGACAAATCTGATTATTTAAACAAAAAAATTAATGAGTAGAACAGTTTGTGTGTTTTAACATTGCCAAATTCAAACTAGATAAAATCCTGTATATATATATATATATATATATATATATATATATATATATATATAT
>JASJUQ010001596.1:0-11766 GCA_039619505.1 Cimex hemipterus | reverse complement strand
ATTAGTACATATGGCATTACGTTGAACATGCAATTACATGTATGTAGCTTATGTGAAGTTGCTATTGGCCCACTTGACGTCACTTCAACATGTTGAAACTTGTTAGGATTTGCGGGGATTCATTTCATCTTTTAATTTGGCAGTTCTATTCTAGAAGTGTGAGAGGTCAGAGAGAGCCAAATATAACAATTTTTAAAAACGTTTTTGAGCAAAATATTAATAGTAGATATTTATCACTTCTACAGGTAAGTGTTCCTATTTATTTTTTTTTAATTGTACCATTAATTTTTATTTAATTTGTTATTTATTTTTTATAGTTTAGAGTGGTTTTTTTTAATAGCCATGTCAAGCAATAGAATGGCTTCGTTGACTTGTTCAAGTGAATTCAATGTAAGTATAATAATTTGTATTAATTAAATAAAATTTGATATATTCTAAATGTAATTTCTTTTAAGCTCTCATCAGAATCGTCGACTCCTCCCAAGTTTAATAAAATGCCTATAAAGCGGGAATTATCTGATTCTGAGGTAGTTTCTTAATAAATATTTTTTTGTTTAGTATGCATAAATTATTTTCATGTTCAAAAAAATTCTTTTAGGACGAGTATGAATCTGCTAAAGATTCTTTCGCAGGAAGTGAGACGTCGAACATAGATCATAATGAAGTCGAGGTTACTCAATGTATTTTATGTTATTATATAAATTATTAATTTTATTTTTAACATTGTAATGGTAGATGTCGGAAGACTCGTTTGAGACATGTACGGAATTCTCTCAAACAGAAAATAAATCATTGGTCTGCCAATTCTGCGGTAAAATATTCGTCCTTCCATGTCATCGAACGGTTCATGAGACGTCGTGTAAAGGATTGGTCAAACCTTGTAGCAGTACAACTCCTCCGAAGAAAAAACCGTATGAACCGTCTAAATCATTACTTCTACAAACGACTGAAGACTTCATTGAATACGAGACGGCTTTCGCAAATCGTCTGAAATCATATTTTCTGAAAAACAACAATGCGCAAGACGTAAATATGTTTTTAAATTCTATAAAACAGAGGGTAGCTAATAAATTAGACGAACTGTTAAATGATCACAACTCCATAAAAGTTAACATGTCTTTGGATTGTACAATGAAAAATAGTGTTGGCGAAGAAATTGATACTGCTTTCAAAACATCAAATGAAGCAATATTTATCGCTTCAGACATTTTTGATATTATCGAAAATCATTTTAAAAAAATATACAAAGAATTTGAAGAATCCCAATTGTACAAAAGCGGATGGTCATTAAAACAAGTAGACGGGCTGAGGATAAAAATCAATAAAAACAATCCTCTAAGAACTTCATCCTATATTAAGTTGCCCAGTGCAATAGCAAACAAAAAGGCATGCATCAATATTAAAAATTCGGATAACAAGTGTTTCATGTATGCTATATTAGCCAAATTAATTAAAAAAGATCCTCAGAGAGTCAGTAAATACTCCAATTTGAAACATAATTATGACTTTTCAGGTCTATCTTTTCCAACCCCTTTAAATGAAATTCCAAAATTCGCTAGGAAAAACAAAATTTCAATAAATATTTTTGGTGTAAATGAAAAGGATGAAATTTTTCCTATAACCGTTACAGACGAAGAATTGAACGATCATAGAGACCTTTTATTGCTAAAAGAAGGAGATGATAAATATCATTATTGCTATATTCAAAATTTTGAGAGACTGATTTGCAAACAGATATCAAAAAGAAACAATCAAAAATTAGTTTGTAAAAAATGTTTTACTCACTATGATTACCGTTACAATGGTTTAGAAAAGTTTTCGGAACACAAACGACTATGCAATAAGAATAAACCGGCTAGGGTAGGTTTTCCAGAATACAATTTTATACAATTTTCCAATTATGAGCGCACATTGCAAGTACCATACGTTGTGTATTGTGATTTTGAATCTATACTGGAGCCAACAGACAAAAAATGCAAAACGTCTAATTCTGCTACAACTTTTGTACATCGACATGTTCCCATGAGTTTTGCCGTATACGTCGTGAACACACCGGAATTTAAAAACAAAACTCTTTCTAGTTTTGACACTCCTTACTTATATCGGGGGGAAAATGCAGCTCTTCACTGTATAGAATATCTAAAACGAATTGCTGAAGAGGTATCAACCGTTTACTCGCAAACACTACCTATGAATCCATTGACTGAAATAGAAATGATCGCATATAGAGAAGCTAAAATTTGTTTTATTTGCTGCCAAAATTTTAGCCCTGGTGACATAAAAGTTAGGGATCATAACCATTTAACCGGAGAGTATAGGGGTGCCGCACACAATCGATGCAACATCCGTTTTAGAAACCCTTCATTCCTTCCAGTTTTTATACACAATTTAAGCGGTTATGATAGTCATTTTTTAATTAAAGAATTAGGTTATGATGACAAAAAAATAAACGTTATTCCTAACACAGAAGAAAAATTTATTTCGTTCTCTAAACAAATAAATAATAGGATATCTTTAAGATTCATAGATTCATTCCGTTTTCTACCCACCAGTATTCACCATCTTGCTTCGAACTTACCAATTTTCCCTCATTGTGAAAAATTTTACTCCAAAGAAAACATCCACCTTATGACTAAAAAAGGCATATTTCCTTATGAATATATCAAATCCTGGGATGAATTGAAAGAGACTATACTACCAGATAAGGAGAAATTTTACAGTAAGTTGTCGTGTAGTGGGATAACAGATGAAGAATACAATCGAGCCCAAATGATTTGGAAAGAATTTAATTGCCGTACTCTGGGGGAATACAGCGATGTATATCTCAAATCGGATGTTCTTTTGTTAAGTGACATATTTGAAAGATTTAGAACTTCGATTTTCCACTCTCACGGATTGGATCCTGCACACTATTATACACTGCCAGGGCTATCATGGGATGCTATGCTCCGTTTTACGAAAATTAGATTAGAGTTAGTAAAAGATTATGACATGCTTCTAATGATCGAAAATGGAATCAGAGGTGGGATTTGTCAAGTTTCTAACCGTTATGCCAAAGCCAACAACCACGAATTGGAACATTTCGATAAGAATCAAGAAGAGTCTTATATTTGCTATCAAGATTGCAACAATTTATACGGTTTGGCTATGACCTATTCGTTACCTTATCGTGATTTTTCGTGGGTAAAAGATCCTAGTATGATAAATATCAATGGCTTAAAAGAAGACGATGATTATGGTTATATTTTAGAAGTTGATGTCGATTATCCTGTTTCTTTGCACTCTATACACAACGATCTTCCATTTTTACCAGAAAAATTGATAATTGATAACCACCCTAAATTAATAACACATTTCAACGATAGAGTAAAATATGTTTGTCATTACATGGCTTTAAAGCAATCCATAGAACACGGTTTAGTTTTACGCAAAATTCACCGAGCTATAAAATTTAGTCAAAAAAAATGGATGTTGCCATATATAAATTTAAATAATAACCTTAGGCAGCAAAGTAATTCAGATTTTGAAAAGGACATGTATAAATTGTTTAATAATGCGGTATATGGTAAAACAATGGAAAATGTTCGAAAAAGATTGAATATAAAACTAGTTTCTGGAATTCCTCAAATTGAAAAATACGTGGCTAGACCAGATTTCAAAGACCGAATAATTTTAAATGAAAATTTGGCCTCTGTTCACTTACAGAAAAAATCAATTACGTTCAATAAACCAATTTATGTTGGCTTGTCTGTATTGGATATTTCAAAAACTGTGATGTATAATTACCATTATGATGTTATGATGCCAAAATTTGGAACGGAAAAAATTACTTTACTTTATACTGATACGGATTCCTTCATATACAAAATCATAACACCAGACTTGTACTCCGACTTTCTAGAAATAAGTGATTACTTGGATATGTCGAACTTACCGCTCGACCATAAATGTTATTCCCTAAAAAATAAAAAGGTTTTGGGAAAATTCAAAGACGAAACGTGTGGCAGAATAATTGATTCTTTTGTCGGGCTTCGCGCCAAAATGTATTCCATTTTATTTAAAGATGCGTCCGAAATTAAAAGAGCAAAAGGAATTAAAAAATATTCCATAGAGAAATCCCTATCTTTTCAGCAATATTACAACTCTTTGTTCAATGATATCAGTTCAAGGATTAGTATGTATCAGATTAAATCTGAACACCATCAAGTTTATACCATAGAATGCAATAAAAAATCCTTATGCTGTTTAGATAATAAGAGAATTATATGTGAAAATGGAATAGGTACTAAAGCGTATGGTTTTAAGACCTTAATTAATAATGATGATAGCAGTAACATGAGTTCCTAAGATTTGAAAAAAAAATTAATATTAATTTAAAAAGAAATGTATTTGTTTATTTTATTTATTTCGTTGTATGTATTTAATTGTTCCTAATGTTAATGTTTTAAAACGGTTGCTCTGTGATTTATCTTATATTTTATTACATGCAATATGTATATAGCATACAGAAAAAGAATGTAAAAAAATATCAATAAAATAATTTATGTAATAAAAAAAAAGTTGCCTTTTTTTTCTCAATGTGTTTCATGAAACGATCCATGGACATCGACGAGTCAGTAAAAGTACCCTAAACCTGTGTGAATCATTGGTCACTGGCGAGGTGGTAGAACACTGTAAAGTGCCATTATTTTATTGAGTATTATTTCACTTAAACCTTCTCCTAATCTATGTCTAATCATCAAAAACTGAAGAAAATCCTTTTAAGAATACACCAATATATAATATCTTAAATCTGCGTTCTATCCTCAGTCGTCATTATGCGCTTAAAGAAGCAAGATTTATCTTTATCGATAAGGAATGTTGACGTCGAATCAGATGGAAACGGATATATTAGGCACAATCCCTTATTACCGAATAGCATTAGGTGTTTAATATGTGGTCCTTCCAATTGTGGAAAAACAAATTTAATATTAAATTTGATATATAATGTAGATGGATTGAAATTTCAAAATATATATCTCTTTAGCAAATCTATTAATCAGTCAAAATATGTGAAAATGAAAAACATTTTCTCCACATTTAATGAAATTCGTTTATTTTTGTTTGAAAATAATGACCAAGTGCCGCAGCCAAACGAGGCCCTCCCCGATTCTATCATTATATTTGACGACATTGCCTGTGATAAGCAGGATCGGGTTAGATCCTATTTTTGTATGGGACGGCATAGTGGTATAGATTCGTTTTACCTATGTCAAAGTTATACGAGGGTCCCCAAACATTTAATAAGAGATAATGTCAATTTACTTATCATTTTTAAGCAAGATTTATTAAATATGAGAAGGATATACGAAGATCATGTAAACTTGGATATGTCATTTAAGGAATTTTCCAATATTTGTCGAAAGTGCTGGGACGATAACAATTACGGATTTCTTGTGATTAATAAGGATTCTCCCTTGAAAAATGGGCGTTACCGCAAAGGTTTCGATATCTATATATTGCTTTGAACGGAAAAATAAAAATCATTCGTTACTCTACGATGGAAGAAACATCATCTCCTTGTTTGACACGAGAAATAACGGAAATAAGAAAGAATATTAGACAAAAATATGACGCTCTTAAACGAATGAAGGAGGAAAACGATGAATACCTCAAAGTTAAATACAAACCTATTGTCAACGCCATAATAGAAGCAAGCAGCAATCAACCGAACCACCTAAAGCGAGAAGCGGAAGATGACCATCAACCGAAGAGACCGAAAAAATTATACATCCCGTCTCCTGTAGAAAAGACGCCTGTATCAACTCAAAGTGTATTGAACGTATTTAGATCCCAGTTACAAGACATAGATTCGGCCCCATCGTATAAGGGTGAAGAAGAAACAGAGCCTACAAGTCCCCAAAATTCCCCCGGAAACATTGAAAACACCGACGAAGAGAAACTTCAACCGATGTTCTCTGGAACAGACGTGTTTGAATTCACTCCGTGTAAACCAATACTGGAGCAAGTGAGCGAAGAAGTTAGAACTCCTGAAGGAATAAAAATGGCTTTCGATTTTTTGGAAAAAGTTGGTGAGACTCCATCCAAGTACGTTATGAAATTTTTAAATAATGACCTAGGAGGGTTGGATCAAACTTACGGGGTACGTTACGATGGAAAACAATTTACGATGGGTGACAGTATAGTCACGATTGGAAATAATGAATTAGAGATTGGTGAAGAAAGATATATAGCTACACCGGGACTCATGGAATTGATATTCATGAAAAACCCGAATTTCACGCTTATAGATGCTGATGATAGAAAAACTTATAAAAATATTCTAATGCACACAAACGCTCACAGAAAACGTTACAGTAGCAGTGGAGATATAAACGCTGTTCGTTCGCATCCGAAATGGCCTGTGATTTCCTCCATGTTTAAATACCAGCCTCAGAGGACAAAAACGGGGCTGCCTAAGATTCCGCAACCAAAACGAGGTTTCGGGGTAGTAGATTTTAATCACATGATTGAAAGGTTAAAAATTTTATTAACCTCTTCAGAGCACAATAGTAAATCTGAAATCGAATACATTGAAAATAAACTTCGCGATGCTCGTATAATTGTATAAAACCTTCCATATCATGCCAATATGAATCATTTCCTTATTTGAGTCCACATAACAAACATGTCGGAGGTAAAAAGACAAATCGTAGAAGAAATTCATCGACCTGCTAGAAGAAATTTCAAAAGGCGTAAGGTAATATTGAAGGGAATCGACGATTTATGGCAAGCGGACTTGATAGAGATGATACCTTACAGTAAACAAAATAAAGGTTTCAAATATATATTGATAGTAATTGACTGTTTTTCAAAATACATTTGGGCGGTGGAAGTAAAAAGGAAATCGGGCAAAGAAATAAACGCTGCGTTCAAAAAAATTTTACAATCATCCGACGGTCGTGTACCAAGAAATTTACAAACTGATCGAGGGAAAGAATTTTACAATAAAGAAACAAATTCTCTGTTTAAAAAATTCCGTATAAATCATTATTCTACCTACAGCAATGTTAAAGCATCCATAGTAGAACGAGCGATTAGAACCATAAAAACAATGTTTTGGAAAAGATTCAGCCTTCAAGGATCTTACGAATGGTTACCATTGATGAAATCGCTCCTCAATGAATACAACAATAAAAAACACCGTACTATAGGGATGGCACCGGCAGCTGTAAAATCCGGCAAAATTGAAACCCATTTACTAGAAAATATTTTCGTCTTAAACGATAAAATTAATAAAAAGAAAATTAAATTCAAAATGGGGGATCACGTGAGGATATCGAAATACAAAGCGGAATTTAGTAAAGGTTACACTCCTTCTTGGTCCACAGAGATCTTCAATGTATGTAAAGTTAAAAAAACCAATCCTGTGACGTATATCTTGATGGATTCAACCGGGCAGGAAATAGCAGGAGGGTTTTATCAAGAAGAATTGCAGCTAGTAAAATATCCAGACAGCTACTTAGTAGAAAAGGTCATTAAGAAAAATAAAGGAAAAGCCCTAGTAAAATGGCTCGGTTTCGATTCCACTCACAATAGTTGGATCGATATGAAAAATTTAAACATATAAAACAATCGTTTTTTGATTATTTTAATCAGTTTGTGTGGAACCGTCAACGAATGAACATGATCCGAAGACGCAAATCTAAACGGATAATTCCCCCTCCGAAGAAAATCGGCGGATGTAAATTGTACCCATTGTCGAAGAAAGCGAAAGATCTATTACTCACTTTTCCGAAATGGAGTCTAACAAATTTTGATATTTCTCGAATAGCTCGTTCGAAAAAAATTTCAGGTTTTAGGGGTGTTTTTATGAGAGATAATCTGCCTAACCAACCGCGTACAAACGAATGTGCAATATTGAATTTGGATAAAAGTTCCGGCCGAGGCACTCATTGGGTGTGCTATAAAAAAGTTGGAAAATGTGCGAGATATTTCGATAGCACTGGTAAAGGAAAACCTCCTCCCCAACTCGTAAGATATCTGAAAAATGTCCGCATAACTGTGAACAAAAAGAGGTATCAGTCTCCCAATAGTAATCTGTGCGGCCATCTTTGTTTATTGTTTCTGTTAGACCTTATAAAATAACGTTTTTCTACAAATAAAGTTCAGTATCCTCTTTGAACGCAATGGGGTTGAACTTTAAGAAATTATATAAAAAGGGAATGGATAAACCTAGGTCCACTCTTCCTCAGGAAGTCAACGAGAATACACCTCACGTATCGAAAGAAAACGTTCAATTTTTGAAAAGAGCCGGATATAAAATTTTACCCAAATCACAATGGAAATGTTAAATGTAGAAGAACGTCCAAGTTTCGATGAGATCATAGAAGGTGTTGAATTACATTCACATTACCCGTATGCATCGACGAAATTACAGCCTGGTGATGAGATTAGAATCACTGTTCAACACCAAGATATCTACACATTACCATGCGAGAGTTTTCTCTATTTAGAGGGGAAATTTATAAAAGAAGACGGATCCGGTGTACCGGCGAATAGTAAATTAACTCAGAATGCCTTCGCTTTTCTGTTTGATGAAATTAGATACGAAATATGCGGAACAGAAATAGATAAGATTAAAAATCCTGGGATTTCGTCTACTTTAAAGGGTTTATGTTCTATCAAGCGTGACGGTATAAATGAAAACGCTGGATGGATCTCACCTGGATCTAAAACTCTAAGTTTGAATTCGAGTGAAGGCCATTTCAATGCTTGCATCCCATTACGATTGCTACTCGGTTTTGCAGAAGATTACCAAAAAGTGATCATCAACGTGAAACAAGAGCTCATACTGATACGCTCCAGAAGAGATGAGAATTCTTACATTTCAACAGATAATTCGGAAAAAGCGAAAATAGAGTTGACGAATCTCTCTTGGAAAATACCCTATCTCTATTTAAACGAATACCAAAGACTTTTAATGTTGAGGCATTTAAAAAAGGAGAAAGTTATATCGGTACCATTTAGAAGCTGGGAAATGTACGATTATCCGCTCCTTCCTACGACTCAGAGGCAGTTGTGGGCGGTTAAAACTTCTACTCAAATGGAAAAACCTCGTTTTGTTATTTTGGCATTTCAGTCATCTAGAAAAAATAATTCATTGGTAGATTCAAGTAAATTTGATCATTGTTGTTTGACAAACGTAAAACTCTTCTTAAATTCGAAATCTTACCCATACGATGATTTAAACATACATTTTTCCAATAACCAATATGGAATGTTATATTATATGTATACAAATTTCCAAAAGAATTTCTACCCTGATTCATCACCATCTCCACTACTTTCATTATCTCAGTTCAGAGACGATGCACCACTTATCGTAATCGATTGTGCCAAACAGTCGGAATCCATAAAAACTGGTCCGGTAGACGTGAGACTCGAATTCGAAGCTAGTAAACCGTTTCCTTCTGATACCACCGCATATTGTCTAATCATACATGACAGAATAATAGAGTATAATCCTTTAACGAATATCGTCCGTAGAATGGTATAAATTTATGTGCTATCAGCATATTCGAATCATTCACCATCATGACTTCGAACAGAGCATGTGTAGTTGAAATGCAATGCTTTGTCGACAGCACGAATGCATATATTATAAAAGAATTGTCAATTTTAGATTTGGATCACTATTCAAGTCAACATTGGGTTTTCAAACCTCCTGAGGAATGCGAATTAAACGAGTCCAGTCTTCGAGTGAATAACTGGCTAAATCGGTATTTCCATAAAATAGAATGGGGAGATGGCGATGTGGATTACGATCAATTACATTTTATTTTACACCGCTACCTTAGCAAGTATAAGAAAGTATTTGTTAAAGGATTACAAAAGAAACGGTTCATTTCATACTATTCCCAAAATGTGATTGATCTTGAAGAGTTCGGTTGTCCACAAATCGGAATTCTGACACTAGGCGGGGAAGGAACACATTGCTTGCTCCATAACACTACGCCACGGATGTGTACTCATTTTCGAGCCTACGCATTGTCCAATTGGATAAATACGAATAAGTTGTTAGAAAGATTTTAAAATTTCCGCTTTATTTTTCAATTTTTTTAAAAGCAATTTTTAAAGAGAATTTTTTTTTAGAAGAAATATTTGTGTTATAAAAGATAAAATGGTTTATTTTGTTATGTTTTTTTTTATTTGAAATGATTTTCATGTAATAGAATGTGTGTTTGTATGGTCACTGGCGAGGTGGTAAAATACCCGTAAACCTGTATGAATGAGAAATATTATATCAGTATTACACAGAAATTTATTTCAATCAAACCTCCTTGATGTATCTCCACTTTGACGTAGTGAGGGGGCTTAGACACTAAGAGAGATACAAATTTATAAAAAAATTATTAAACTCAGCTTTGTAAGGACGAAATGACCACCTATGTTAATAACACCAGTGGATAAGGCAGGGATCGAACCCGCGACCGTCAACGAAAGAGTGGTACCATATCTCGCACATCAACGACCCCAAGATGTTATTTTATTGTGATCACCAGGTAACTCCTACGAGTTAAAAAATCCATCCAAGCGAGAAGTCGGTTTTCGACCCCTAATAAAAATATATTCCCTATAGGTTAGAATTAAGGAATTTATTTTATTTAACATTACGTTAGCCATTTTTTCATCCAAAATAGGTGCCATTTATTGAAATTATTAGTGGCAATTTTTAAAATGAAAAATTCAATGAAAGTTGACAATATGCTCATGTTCATGGGATTGTGTATAGAGGGCGCGACGAGCGCATTAGTAAGAGGAGTAGGGATCGGCTGGTAAAGGAGGGGGTGAGCAAATAAACTTGTATGATCATGCTTGTCTCCCACGACTCATTCTATGAACGACTATCGTAGTGTGTACATACACGTATTGGTAAGTAAGTTTTAACCTATTATCAATTTACAACGTTACAGTTATTAATATTTTACTATAAATTATCTTATTGTTTATAGCAAAGAACAACAATATTATTAAAAAGGAACCAGCAAGATGCCGTCCTCCCTTGCATCATATTTATCGACAATTGCAAAAAAAGACAACAACATTGGAAAGATTTCTCAATTGCGAATTGGATTTGAATACGAGATCGGAAAATTCCAACGAATAAATACGAAATACGGAAATACTGTCATAGCACATATAGAATACATCGGACCTTATTCACTGGATGATGAATATCCGAGAAAGATTTTCCTCCCCAGCAGGATCGTCGATGCCCTCACAGACGTTATGATCGAAGAATACGAACAATCACATCGAAAGATTAATATAATATACAACGGGTGTGAAAACAATAGATATAATATTGATTTTGTTAGATAAATGTTAATTTTGTTATGCTGCTTTAATTTGATTTAATAAAAAATGCGTTATTTGACCATTTAAATATGTTTTTATTTATTTCTAAATGCCTAAATACCTATAATGATAAGCAAATTACAAAAACATCCCCTCGTATCGAAATGGAAAAACATTTACATATCCTAAACATATTTTTAAAAAAGTTGTAATTAGATTGAACCAAAAAGAAACAAGCAAGTGCATGTCGATAGTGATGTCACAGAAGCAAAGGAATTTATATAGTTCAGACTAGGGCCACCAGGTGCGCTATGGGAGCCGGTCAGAATACAAGCCGGTAAGTTGGACTTTGACCCTGCGCCAGTAGCTCCTTGCAGTGACGTCATCTGCGCCAGTTCCCCCTTCGTATTACGTCATCTGCGCCAG
>JASJUQ010001452.1:678-12990 GCA_039619505.1 Cimex hemipterus | reverse complement strand
CATTCATCTACAAAATTTTCTCCTTTTGACATTATGTATGGTCACATTGACAAGAGTAATCCATTTGATATCAACTTAAACCAAAAATTAATAAATAATTATGTAGAATCACATAAGGATAAAATTAAACTATTATATGGAAAGGTTAAAGAAAATATAACTAAAAATAAAGAAATGTCTATAGGAAAATTAAACGAAACACGAGAAACACTACCACAGATACCTGACACTGTGTACGTTAACAATAAACAAAAACAAAGTAAGACACTTACAAAATATAAACCAGCAAAAATAAAATCTGTAAACACAAAACTAAAAACAGCTAGAATTGTTCCTACACATAAAAACACTAGAGATAAAATACACATTTCAAATATTAAGAAACCAAGAAACCAGGCTTACAATCCTGATGTCCCAAGTACCTCCAACGCTTTGGACTCTTGAATGGAATTTATATTAAAATCATAATACTAATCAAACTGTGGGAAGCTAGAATGCGAAGGTCAGAAAACACATTTGTACATTAATTTAAGATTGGTTGTTTTGTTTAAATTAAATTATATTGACAATATGTATCTTAGTATGGTAAATAATCTCTGTAGCGATAAAACCTAGTTGATAAAGACTGTAATGATGATAACAAGTTCTTCCCACTCCTCTTCTGGACCACATCTAAAGCAATTAGCATAGTTAATATTACAAACGGCATTGGCATAATCCCTGTAAACCTTGGCTTGGCAAAATTGGAAACTTCAGTACATACTTTTATTCACTATTTTAGTTTAAGAGAACTGTTTAATCAGTTAGAATATGTAGACGACTTTTATAATCATATATCTAAGATTATCTATTCCAATAATATTTTGCTAAATAATAAGAACATAGATTATGTAACCGATAACAGTAGCAAAACAAGACACATTGTAAACACTCTAAAATTTATTAATAATACTAAACATATAATTGCAGAAAAATTAGAAATAGTTTTTGTAAAAAATAACAATAAAGCTAGAATGAAAAGAGGTCCGTTTATTGAATGTGGTAGGGTCTATTTTAAAAATGTTAACTGGTAATCTTGATGCTTTCGACAGTGAAAAGTTAGAACAATTATGAAAATACCAAGAAAACATTAAGAACCAGATAGAATCACACTACTCATTTAATGTAAAACTTATAGTTGAGTTTAATAAAACATTGTCAATAATAAATGAAAACTGTATTGAATTAAAAACTAAAATTTTACCAATAAACCATAAGTTAAGTGATTTTGTCGAACTGTAGATACACGGAACTCTTCATAACCGACAACCACCTGACGTGGATACCTGAGCTCAACCAGTATTTGGCCGTATTCTCTACTGAAGAGTCTATAAGTATAAGCCACCAGGAGGTAACTGAAGTAAAACGACTAAAAGGAGTGTTTTTACTAAACATCAACGGCAGTAAAGTGGTATACAGGAACAGACGGTTGTATCACTCTTCTAAAACCTCTGGACATCCAACAATTATTAGTAACTTTAAGCTTGGATTAAGCCAAAACCAACAGCCAAAATTCTCAATCAATATTAAAAATTTGGGATTAGAGGAGCTGAACCTTAACCATGTTTTGCCTATCATCAAGACTTCTTATACTTCAACGTTTATGAGTGTATGGACCATGCCGGTGTACTGTTTATTGGCCATCATCTCAGGTTATCGAATCTTCACTTGGTATCGCACGCGGAGACAACTCTTGGCCATTGCAAGCCCTGCCAATCAGTCACCCCCGGGAGCTTCGTTTGGGGATGGAGGAGTTACGCCTGCACGAAACCACTAACTCAACAACAATTGATTCTTCCCCTATACTAATTCCGAGAATATGTTATAAGCATAAAATGTAGATTGTATTGTATGACCCCCTCTTTCACAGATCCACTCTGGACTCCGAACAGTATAGACTCTTGTAAAATTAGAATCCTTGTGTAAAGTTGTAGTTTATATTGAATAAACGTTATTTTTAAAAAAGTAGTTTCTTACATCGAAACCATATTTTTTATCTATCATATTTATTTATCTTTATTATATATCTATTATTATTACTTATTGTTTATTTTTGTCATTTCTAATTATTACTATCTCTATTTATCTTTATATATCTGATCTTGTATATATAGAGAAGGACAAACTGTGAGCTCATATTTTGTCGAGTAGATTTGCTGATTTGAGAAAATGAACAAATTACATATTGTAAGGATGATTAAATAATAGAATTTTAATTGAATGTAATTTATTATTAGTCGCTAGAATAGAAAACGTCTAAACAGCCACTACGGCTTTAAAACGTATATACCCCCTTACGCCTTTTATCGACTCAATTAAATATCGATCTTTTCCTATCCTATAGAGCCCATCAAACCTATTTGATCCTACGACTTGATCTGACTTACGGTAGCTGATTTTCGCCATAATACTAATCCTCCCACCTTATATTTGGTTGAAACCTTACGCCTTTTGTCATATCTTGCCTTCATTTGCAGTGCAGACTTATTTATATAAAAGCTCTCTTTCGCCTTTCGTTGAGTTGCATCATCAACTCGGGACCCAGGTTCCCTGATCATTGGCCCCGCAATGTTGCAACTTGCTGGCAATGGGCATAAGATTGTCCGGATCGTCACCCTGAAATCCAGATACCTCAACACCAGAACTAGGCAATTGCGCAGAGATACCTTGGCCGTCGCCTGGCATCTCAGCTGCAAAGGCACTAGTATTATTTAGCTTGCCCGCCGCAGTACTGCTTCCACCAATCATATTCCGCCTTAAGTGATCACTCTTTTTGATTCCGATATGACAATTTACTTCGCCAGGATCATCCGTTATTTCTTTAAACTGATCTTCAGCATTTTTGTCCACACACCCAGCCAAGTCTGCCATATCACTTGACTTATGTGCAAACATCAACTGAGCCGGAGAAAATCGTGTGCTTGAGTTCACCGTATTATTTATACCCCACACGATTTCTGGCAAACACCTGTCCCATTTACTTTCATCTGCTGCATTGGTCGCCAACGCCTCGATTATGGTCCGATTTTGCCTTTCCACCTGGCCGTTCGCCCTGGGGGTAGCAACAGCATTCAGTGCTTGTTTGATTCCCTTCTCCGCCAAAAACTCTTTAAACATTCTACTTGTAAACGCCAACCCACGATCGCTAATTATCAATCGAGGAATTCCGAATTCACCAAAAATTCCCCAAGTTTATCTATCGCCTCATTAGACCGCAATGTCTTTGTCGGCTTTGCCCAACAAACTTTGTAAATCCATCGACTACTACTAGAAGATAAGTACACCCTGCTGTACTTCTTGCGAACGGTCCTAAATGATCTACATGGATTGTATCCATAGGAATTGGACGCCTTTTGATTGGATGTAACAGCCCTTCGCCCTTCCCATAATTTGCCTTTGCAAAGGAACACTGTAAACATTCTCTTACATACTTCAATAAGTATAAGGCTACATAACGGAGCCTCAAGGGCACCAGGCGACACCCTTGAGTAAATAGCCTTACACCGGAGAGAGGGCTCCTCCGGTGCGGACCTTTAGACCCCTCTCACCCGTGGGAACCATATGGACAAACCGACAGTATTAAACAAAATACCGGGGGAACCTGCAAAGAAAGACCCCAAAAATCAAATTATGGAAATTGAAGAGGGCGCCGAATCCTCTCCAATACCCATAAACCAAGAACTGGAAGATAATCTTCTTGCATCGCCTTCAGCAGATGTGGGGGGTCTTCAGGAAAAAAACCCAGAAGACGAAACCACTCCAATGGAGGTGACGGAGAAGATTGAACAACTGCGTCTAAAACCCCGAAAAATATCGGGGGCACAAAGACGAAAAATAGCTATAAACAAAGCCAAACAACGGGGGGAGCCTATCCTAAAAAGAACTAGGAAAGGAAGACAAAACCCCAATGCAAACCTCCGAACTCCGGCACCAGGGCAAACCACGGGCAGTGCTGACCCCCAAAAAATTGGGGCCAACACCAACCAAAAGTGGTAAAAGGGGTAGGTCACTGGGTAGCACCCCATCATCAAGTGGAAGTGCTCCTAGGACATGCCCCAAAAAGAGCAAAACTGGGGGAAGCGGTGCAGAACGGGTGATCCACCCCAAAATGGATGGGGGAGAGAGCTCCGGGACATACCAGCAAGCCCTCAAAGCACTTAAAATGGCCGTGGTGTTGGAGGAATACCCGGAAAAAGAATTAACGACTGATGAGGGCAGAACCATTCAGCGGGCCATCCTGGCAGAGGTCTGGAAGTGCAGAGACTCCCAAGGACCTCAGTTCAGGAATGGATACGTAGAGAAGGGGGCTGTCCTGATAAAGTGCGAAACCTACAACGAGGGAAAGAAAGTTTGCTGGTGGAACGACAATCTGGCGGCACTAAGCAAGAAAACTCGCAAACTCTGGAACAAAGCGAAAAAAACAGGGAATACTGAAGAATACAGTAAAACCCTAACGGAATACAATAGGGAAATAAAAAAGGCGAAACAGGAATCGTGGAGGACATATTGCAAGAAGATTGAAAACATCAAGGAAGCAAGTAGACTCCACAAGATCCTCGCGAAAGACCCTATAAACCCCATCGGAACAATAAAAAAACCAGATGGAAAATATACTCAAACCGGAAAGGAAACATTAGAGACGCTAATACACACAGACTTTGCTGAATCTAAAATCATTACCAACCTGGAAACACAGGAGACCGCTGAACCCGCCAAAAGCTACAAAGCCAAAAGGGAAGATTGGCAAATAGCCAAAACAGTGATCACCTATGACAAGATTGAATGGGCTATAGAAAACTTCAGCCCATTCAAATCTCCAGGAACAGACGGGATATACCCAGTACTATTACAAAAGGGTAAAACCACACTAATCCCCCTACTTGTAAAAATATACAGAAGCTGCCTAGCAATGGGATACATCCCAAGTGCATGGAGAACTGTAAAAGTAGTTTTTATTCCTAAGGTTGTCAGGAAGAACTACACAGACGCAAAATCGTACAGACCGATTAGTCTAATATCCTTTCTACTCAAAACACTTGAAAGGCTTGTTGAAAGGCATATCAGGGACAGCTCCATAAAGTAAAAACCCCTCCATAAAAATCAACATGCCTACCAGAAAGGAAAGTCATGTGAATCAGCACTACACCAATTAGCAATACAAATAGAGGATTCACTGAACAACCAGGAAATAGCACTAGGAACATTCCTGGACATTGAAGGAGCATTCGACAATACTCCACACGAAGCAATGGTCACATCACTCAAACAGCGCGGAACAAACGAGACGAGCTGTAGTAGATGGATAGAATCAATGCTAACGAGCAAGAAAGTGCAGGTCTCCATGTTCCACGAAGAAGTTAAAGCAGTGGTGGCGAGGGGGTGCCCGCAAGGAGGAATACTCTCGCCTCTGCTGTGGAACATAGTAGTGGACGACCTCATATGCAAACTAAATGAAAGCGGAATCTATGCCCAAGGCTATGCAGACGACATCGTCACACTAGTCAGGAGAAAATTCGACTCAACATTAAAAGAGCTCACCCAAAGAGCACTAAACTTGGTGGAACAATGGTGTTCAAAACGGGGACTTAGAGCGAACCCCTCAAAAACCACCCTAATCGCCTTCACCAAAAAAAGAAAAATGGATATAAAAGGACTACGTTTCTATAACGAAATGTTGCCCTTAAAAAATGAGGTGAAATACCTAAGGAATAATCTTTGATAAGAAACTAACCTGGAACCCTCACCTGCACCATACAATAGCAAAAACCGAAAATGGCCTACTGGCTATACACGGCTGTAATAAGACCCAGAATAACCTATGGATCATTAATCTGGTGGAACAAAGCTCAACAAAAAGTAGCTACCCGTACACTAGGCAGCTTACAAAGACTAGCAAACCTATGTATTACAGGGGCAATGAAAACAACCCCTACAAATGCATTAGATACCCTGCTAAACCTACCTCCACTAGAAATATTCATACAGGGAGAGGCTAGGAAAAGCTCATTCAGGCTCCAAAAACAATTAAATTGGAAAGGAACCAAACAATTCGGGCACACAACCATAATAAACAAAATCAGACACCCATTATTAGAGATGGGGACTGACTATATGGTCCCGGAAACAATCTTCACGACCTCCTACAAAATCTCAACAGACTACAAAGGAGAGGAAGAACACAGGAGAACATCGGACACAATGATATGGTATACGGATGGTTCCAAAACAACTGAAGGAACCGGATCAGGAATTTTCTGTACAAGCCCAAAATATGAGCAATCAAACTCACTAGGGAAGTACACCTCGGTCTTTCAAGCAGAAATACATGCTATCAATGCTTGTGCTCTGGAAAATCTTAAAAGAGCTTACACTGACAAAAAAATCCTCATAAGATCAGACAGCCAAGCAGCTATCAAAGCACTGACATGTAAAGAATCACATCAAAATTAGTCAGTGAATGCATCCAAAATCTCCAAAACCTGGGAAAACACAACAAGGTAACGGTATCCTGGGTGCCAGGGCACAGGGGAATTTTGGGTAATGAAGAAGCAGACAGACTGGCCAGAGGAGGATCCGCAAGACCATACATAGGCTCCGAGCCTATCCTTGGGATATCCAAAACAAACGTAGAATTCTCCATCGCAGAATGGATCCAAATAAAACAAAGAGAAAACTCTAGCAGTGCTAGACACAGTAAACTCATGATAAAACAACCCTCACCAAAACTGGCAAAAACACTGCTACAACTGGAGAGGGCAAATCTCAGAGGAGTGGTAGGGCTACTAACCGGCCACTGGCACCTGAGAAAACATGTACAAAACATGGGCATATATAATAGTGATCCAGTTTGCAGACTATGTAATGAGGAGGAGGAAACAGCCACTCATATCATCTTCGAATGCGGAGCAACGGCTCAATGGAGATTCAATCTGACGCACAGAAATGACTCAGAGAACCACATTGAAGCAATAACAGTCAATGACTTGATAATCCTGAGTAAAAGGATCGATTCTATTGACTAAACTAAAGAAATAGGAAGGTACAATAAGCCAGAAGGCTGCAGTGCCTGGGGCACACAAACCCCACCTCCCAGTACTTTTGCCACCTAACCTAACCTAACCTAACATACTTCAATATAAATCGCCTCATTTTAGGAAACCAGAATGTTTCGCCAACCAAAGTCAAGCACCTATCAAACCCAGGATGACCAACATCATCATAATGTTTTTTAACTAAATTAAACCTCGCCATCCTAGGAACCTATAATTTATCGCCTTTTAGAGTTATCCTATACAATCGCCCTTCCTTGACTCTATAGTTACTGCAGATGTCAGAATCAGCAGACTTTGTAATGAACGCCTTTACAATATCCTGTGTAACAGGATCCTGCAACTGGACTGTTAACAACCAGTCAACTTCCGCCAGGTTCCCAACCATTACAGGATTTCTACTCAAGGCATCTATATGTTGCATTTTCGCACCTGGTCGGTATTCAATTTCTCAATCATATTCCTGTATCGCTAACCACCACCTAGCTACACGAGGCATCAGATCTCGCTTTAGCAGTGTACTCCTAACTGCCGAGCAGTCAGTTATAACTTTGAAATGAATACCTAGCAAATAGACTCTGAAGGGTTTAATTGACTCTACCACTGCCAATGTTAACTATGGTAATTTTGCTCGTGCATACTTGTAGTCCTGCTAAAATAAGACACTGGTTTCATCTCGCCTGATAATTGCTTCTGCAGTAATATACCTCATATTCCATATTTACTTGCATCAGTGTGTAATTCTGTATCTAATTGACTATCATAAATCGCCAAGATTGGTCTACTCGACAACAACTCTTTCAGTTTGATAAACGCCTGGTGTTCATCCTCTCCCCATCGCCAAGTAGCATCCTTCTTCGACAGGTCTGTTATGGGTTTCGCCAATAGTGAAAAACTATTTATGAATTTTCTAAAATAGCTAGCTAATCCTATGAACTGTCAGACGTTATGCACACTTGTAGGGTTTGGAAATTTAGCAACAACCTCAATTTTCCTTTTTCCAGGTCGCACGCCTTCTGAACTAATCTCGAACCCAAGGTATTCAATCTGTTCCTGTAGAAAAGAACATTTCTCTAGCTTCAGCTTTAATCCAGCCTTCTCTATCCGATCTAGCACCTTATCCAACAACACCAATCCAGAATCTATATCATTTGATGGAATTAATATATCATCCATGTATGCTAACACATCTTTTACACGCAAATCACCAAGCATTTTATTAATCATGCGTTGGAACACTGGAGAGTAAGCTAATTCAAAAGGGACACGGAGGTAGTCATACTGACCACCTGGTGTAATGAATGCTGTCTTATCTATTGAGTTTGGATGCATAGGAACCTGATGATATCCCTGTGTCAAGTCCAGCGTAGTAAAGAATCGCTTATTCGCCAGACGGTCTATTTGATCTACAATTAAGGGTAAGGGATGTCTATCTTTCAAAGTAATGGCATTCAAAGGTCGATAGTCAACACATAGACGAACATCATTTGTCTTTTTAGGGACCAATAGGGAAATAGTACTGGGCTTGCAAACTCAGAGTTAGACTCTCGAATGACTCCTCCTCCTGCAAACTCTCTATACGTTGGCGCACCAACTGACGTTCAGAAAACGAAAGCCGATAAGGCCTATAGAAAATAGGCTGGTTACTAGTCAACCTAATTTCCATTTGTGCCAGATCTGTCACGCCTAAATCTTCACTGCCTTTGGAAAAACATTTAGCCCTCCTGGACAGCAAGACATGCAGTTTTTGTCTATAAGCATCGCCAATGTTGCCAACCATCACTTCTTGAAAGCCTTGATTTCAAATTACAGCAAAAGGCTTACTAAACTCCAGCTTATCTGCTCGGCCTATCAGTCTACCTTTTTTTAACTTCATTTCCCCCTTTGACAGGTTAAAGATCAGCAAACTATTCGACTCACCACATTTAAAAGTACCACTTGGAACTTGAAAGATTCATTATCATAACTTATTAGCTTGGGATTCATTATCACTGTGTCACCGCCTATAACATCAACTCTTATCGCCACTGATTATTCAGGCTTAACTCTAACATCTTCAGCCAAAACTACATGAATCCTATTTCATTAAATTGTTTGCCTGTACGACTCTCGCTACTCCATTCTGCACAATTAATAATTTAAACCTGCCTGTCCAAGGATTAAATCAGCAAGTCTCAATGCACCCTTAGTGACTTCCGCCTGAATTTGCAATCATAAATAAATACACAAAAGCATTAAACACCTAGTGACATTTCAACGCCTCCTGCAAAGCCTTCAAGAACCATAGGTGATTGACTAGTGACCTACCTGATCCGCCTAGCAAGATCCAAACTAACAATATTGCATGCACTTCCGGTACCAATGTAAATATTGATGTTTTCACCATTCGACAAGGTGCCAACACGCAAATAAGTATCGTTAAAATTTATATTAATTGTCTCTACCTAAAAACTTGAGCCAGACGGCTTTTTAATTTCCACCTGTAAACCCTCCTGGTGAGACTTACGGTTTGCCACCGTATGTCCTTCTGCTCCACACTTGATGCACCTGTCCACCTTGGGTAGTGGACAATCCCGGCTTACACGACTTCCCAACTTTTGGCAGTTGTAACACCTGATGAGCCCTCTTCCCTTCCGCCTCTGTACTGCCTAAGAGACTCTTGCCTCTTAGGACGTTTCGCCTGTGGACGGGTCGTCTCTTCCATCAAGTCTACACCTGTATCACAGTATGTCTCCATACTGGCCAAAAATTTGTCATAAAGTGCTTCTGGTGTTCGGCACTTAGTTGCATTCAATGCCTTAAAATTTTCAGGAAGACCACGAATTATGCAAGATACTGCATCCTCGCCTTGTATGTAGCATCTTGTGCAGAACTCAAGTTTCGTTCGATAATACCGCGTTATGGTCTCAGATGGTTCTTTACGGCTCAGAACCAACTCCTCAAAAACAGCGGCAAAATCATATCGCCTAGGCCCTAGGGAATGCCCTTAGGAATGCCGCCTTCCACTCCTCCCAAGGAGAGACAAATCGTACCTCTCAAGACAATTGAACCACTTCTTAGCTGCTTTCGCCAACTTCTGCAGCATAATGATGGTTCTCTCGTCCTCAGACCATCCATGAACTCGACCAAGTTGGTCAATTTTATTTAACCACCTGTCGATATTGACCGGAATCATCCGGGTCAAGGGATCGATAATGTCGCCACTGGCAGCGAACCGACGCTTACTACCCTCTGTAGACCAGGAAGTACCTTCACCAGTCAACTTCGATGAATAGGTAACCAACGCCGTCTGTTGCTTAATTGTGCGCCTTACTTGCTATGCTAGGCCGTCCTCTAGCAACTGCCTAATCATAGCTCCAGCACAGTCCGGCAGTCGAGCATTCGGTCTAGGGCCGGAACAGACATTTCCTTGAGATTCGCCTGAATAAGTTGTATCCATCTCGCCTCCGCTCGCCTGTAGGTAACGTACAAATACCTCGAAAAAATACCTTGAAATGAAGTTTTTCTGACCAACCAAACTTTTCGCCTTTTTGACTGAAAGTACCCACTTTGTACTCTGACTCATTGTGTAACCGAAGCTGGGTCAATCTACATGAAATATGGTGAAAATATCACTTCTCACTTTTCCTATCAAGTAGAGAAAACAGATTTAAAAAATACCCTGAAATAAAGTTTTTACGACCAATCAAACTTTTTCACCTATTGGCCTGAATGTAGATTTGTACTCTGACACACTGTACACGCGAAACTCCGTCAATCTTCATGAAATTTGGGGAAAATATCGTGCGTCACATTCCCTATAAGGTGCAGAAAACAGATTGAAGAAATACCTTGAAATGAAGTTTTTATGACCAACGAAAGTTTTCACCTTTTTTGCTGAAAATACCCACTTTGTACTCTGACCCATTGTATAGCCGAAACCGGGTCAATCTTCATGAAATTAGGTGAAAATATCACTAGTCACGTTTCCTATCAAGTAGAGTAAACAGATTTAAAAAATACCTTAATATAAAGTTTTTATGACCAATCAAACTTGTTCACCTATTGGCCTGAATGTAGATTTGTACTCTGACACACTGTACGCGCGAAACTACGTCAATCTTCATTACATTTAGGGAAAATATCGTCCGTCACTTTTCCTCTAAAGGGCAGCAGAAATATTGAAAAAATACCATGACATGAATTTTTATGACCAACTAAATTTTTCACCTTGTTGGCTGAAAATACCCACTTTGTACTCTGACCCATTGTACAGCCGAAACTGGGTCAATCTTCATGAAATTTGGGGAAAATATCACTAGTCTCTTTTGCTATCAGTTAGTGAAAACAGATTTAAAAAATACCTCGAAATAAAGTTTTTATGACCAATCAAACTTTTCGCATTTTTGACTGAAAGTACCCACTTTCTACTCTGACTCATTGTGTAACCGAAGCTGGGTCAATCTTCATGAAATATGGTGAAAATATCACTTCTCACTTTTCCTATCAAGTAGAGAAAACAGATTTAAAAAATACCCTGAAATAAAGTTTTTATGACCAATCAAACTTTTTCACCTATTGGCCTGAATGTAGATTTGTACTCTGACATACTGTACGCGCGAAACTCCGTCAATCTTCATGAAATTAGAGGAAAATATCGTCTGACACTTTTCCTCTAAGGGGCAGCAGAAATATTTAAAAAATACCTTGACATGAATTTTTATGACCAACTAAATTTTTCACCTTGTTGGCTGAAAATACCCACTTTGTACTCTGACCCATTGTACAGCGGAAACTGGGTCAATCTTCATGAAATTTGGGAAAAATACCACTTCTCACTTTTCCTATCAAGTAGTAAAACGGATTTAAAAAATACCTCGAAATAAAGATTTTATGACCAACCAAACCTTTTCACCTATTGGACTGAAAGTAGATTTGTACTCTGACATACTGTACGCGCGAAACTCCGTCAATCTTCATGAAATTAGAGGAAAATATCGTCTGACACTTTTCCTATAAGGTGCAGAAAACAGATTGAAGAAATACGTTGAAATATAGTTTTTATGACCAACCAAAGTTTTCACCTTTTTTGCTGAAAATACCCACTTTGTACTCTGACCCATTGTGTAGCCGAAGCTGGGTCAATCTACATGAAATTTGGTGAAAATATCACTTGTCACGTTTCCTATCAAGGAGAGAAAACAGATTTAAAAAATACCTCGAAATAAAGATTTTATGACCAACC
>JASJUQ010001381.1:0-24484 GCA_039619505.1 Cimex hemipterus | reverse complement strand
AATTAAATATGTTTTATATTCAATCAAAACATTGTTGAAGATGATCTTAATAAAAGATCGAAACGTTGGCACGACAAAGAAAATGTTTTTCTGATACCTACATCACACCAAACCGCATCTCACGATATCTGAATAATTAGATATGTTTTATATTCAATCAAAACATTGCTGAAGATGATCTCAATAAAAGATCGAAACGTTGGCGCGATAAAGAAAATGTTTTTCTGATACCTACATCACACCAGATCGTATCTCACGATATCCGAATAATTATCTATTGACGGTAGATAAATCTCTTCATATTTGATGTGTATTGAATATATTATTCTGAAAAAACAATGTTAAACGATAATGTAGAATAATAAGCCCCACTTTGTACATATATACATAATTGAACTTTTGACTTCCAAGACCGTTTATATACACAGAGCTACTCAAAAGAAACGGGCTGGTTGGGGTACCACAAATGAAGCTATATATTCAAAAAAAGTCGAAAAGACTGGTCTCTTCAGTGAAATCATGGAAGAAGCATCATACTATCTTTGTTCCTTTGCAGTGAAGATTAAAGCGATGGATCTGTCATATTCCTGAACTATCATCGCCACAAAAGAGAAAAAAATAGGAAGAAAATTTTGAGTTTTCCAACTTCATGCTATGCCTGTCACGTCTATTATCGAGTATCCAGGGAGAGTAAAGTTGTATTAAACAGGATGTTTTTCAATTTCCCTCACAAAGTATATATTCACCTGTTGATACCACGTTGAAACCCACCCTAAACTGAGCAACTTCAGTTTAGACAGAAAAAAAATTGGCGAGTCGGTTTTGAGTGATGAGGGTTATTAACGTCGTATGCGAGGTCCTATTCAGTAACATTGAAGTGACTCATTGCAATCTGATCAGTAACTCCAGTCAATAATCAGTTCCTCTTGAGTGGCTCGGTGTGTAGACGCATTAAACACTTTGGTGTTATCTGTTCCGCCGCCGAAGTTCGGCGTTGTCAACAGTGAGATTTAGTCACCAACGCATGCAGTTCTTAAAATCACTTACACTCTCACTCATTCTTAAATAGATACTTTCTAATTTAAATTTATTTCACTTAAGTAGGGTGTACATTACACATTACACATACTGTCTATATCAACTAATCTAATTGCGGGTCTATGAGATACGCAATATTCCGCCATCGGCCAACTCATATATTCACGCCACATTCACATTCATTTTCAACATTCACTCTCAATGTAAACAATAGGGAATACAAAACGAGATATCTTTCAAGTACTTTATACAATAAAACAGCCCTCATGCCTTCCTCATTCCTCCACAAAAAGGACCCACATGCTTACTGGTGTGCTCAAGCACATTTCTCGTATCGGATGGCATTGATACACGCTCTCAATGTGGTCCCAAGTAAGGACACTTGCCAATTAAGTGGGACACATCGAGCAAACTTGATGTACATGCAGATGGTGCGCACCACTCTCTCATTTTCCTTTGCGGTCTTATTGTGTTTATTAATTGTTTAGCATTTGAAGTTCGTGGTGGTCAGGTCGAAGGTTGAGATGTGCCGGCCTGGACTTTCAGGTGTAATTGATCGATTTAAATTTACGATTTCACAGAACCCACAGTCTTATCCATTCCACCGCCGAAGTTTGGCTCCAAAAGGTGGCCTTCCCATTGCACTTCGGCACTTGGCTGACCTGTCCAAATGCGGGCAAGTCAGTCCAGTAATTTAATTTAATATTATCCCTTAATAATTTAAGCACAATAGTTTTACTCGTGAGAGTTTGGGAGAACGAAAACGGTCGTTTTCTATCATCAATTGATATCAGGTCAGACTATTTTGTCTATCAGCAAAATAATAAGCATTCCTGTGAATTTTTTTAAAGTTCAATTGGCGAAGGTAGGGTTATATATCACGAAATGAGATTGAAACTGAAATGTGCCACGTTTCCTTTCAACGAGTAGACGTTAACTAATTTACAATAAGAGCTTTCTTTATGCCGGTTGATCGAAGGAGAGTACAGCGTTTAAACCTTCATAATTCTATTAAGCACTTCGGCATAAAGTTCAGGTTAAAGCTTCTACGTCCGTGACGACCTCCAAGTCCAGACTACTTTCAAAGCATCATCTGGACTTCAAAAGGTCAGTATTATCACGATTGGTGATTTTTGACGATGCTTTAAAAAATTAAATTGCAGCCTTATGAAATGGGTTTTTGATACGTCTGCTGAATAATTATCGAAAGGAAAGAATAACAATATTCAGGTTTATTCAGGTTATAACACTTCATTATTTATGAACTTCATTCAGTAATTGTTTTTAGAAAATTTGTATGGAACACGACAGGCTTGTTTTTAAATAAATATTGTTTATTATGAGGATTGTATTATTTAAGCAGACGTGAAAATTTGAAAACAATTGAGCGAAACGTTTACAAATTTATATCTCTGAACTAGCTGTGTTCAAATCGAACTTTAATTTTATTTGGCCACATCCTATATCAGATTTGCTCGAGGCATCTCTCGTTTCAATCCGCCCCTTCGGCCCACCCCAATCATTCAAAACAAAGAATAAAACGTATACGTTGCTTAGACCATTTGCATAAGGTTATTCGTTCGGAATTCGCATTTTTAAGGTGAACCAGATAATTCGATATGATGAAGGTGGGGTGAGTATGTGGTTTCACTTTTTGTAAATGATGGTTCTACTTACAAATTTGTTGTTTACAACGATCCGCATTTCAAACACTGACACAAAAGGTTGAAGGAGTTACTCTCACTTCTATCGACATGAATTGTAAGTGTGAACACGCTGATCCCCCCAGTCAACGCGACATTCCAATGAGAAGCTGGTTTTATTGCCGATCAATTTTGCACATGCGAAAAACACGAATTAACAACAAAATATTGTAATACGTAATAAATATAAATGTGTCATGTTTTGTGAACATTAATTGATGATTATTTAAACATCGTGAGATGCGATCTGGTGTGACAAAGTGCAACCAAGTAAGAGACGGCTCTCCCACTTGACCAAGCGGAGGGCCAGGAGAGTCATAGCTGTCCCCACCTGGAGATTGGACGTTCTTGGCGGCTTGCCCACTCCGTAACTGATTATCACGAGAGATGTACTGATCTGATTGTTAATTATTCCTTGTCTATACTGTCGTGAGTTGCGCATGACCGGCGTGTCCCGTCCACGGGGGGCGTCGGTTGGGTGACAGCATGTAAGCGTTGAAGACGTAATGATCATGCCTTATCCCCTCGATTGCGTGGACGAGCGCTGGGTGCTGGTAGTGGTAGTGGATCGGCGGTCTCCTGTTCGCGTGTACTTTGCACGGATATGCGTATGACCGGCGTGGTACCCTCCGGAAGCGAAGGATCGGACCACCTAGGCTTGGCCTATGGCGTCCCTCGAATGCATGTAGAAGGTGTAGGCTGAACGTGGTGTGAGACCTTTGACCGTAGACAGTGCTCACCTAGGGGGTGTAGCAATCTCACTTAAATGTTTTTAAACGTTGCCGGGGCGTTCCCGGAAGTTTCTACGCTAGAGGAGCCTCTACACTCAGAGAGATAGAGTCGCCTTCTCTATCTAGTGAGTACGCGGGTGAGCTGGCCGATGTATTTCGGTCAGTTGGCCTTGAGTGCGGCATTGACCATTCTGACGAGGTGGGAGCGAGGCGGTGGCAGCCCTTCGGGGTGTGACACCTCTACATCGTCGTTTCGGCGACGCTGCGTCAGCTCTCACTTTGAGAATCGGACTGTCCGGTAAGAGCTCTGTATAGCTTAGGTACGGACATTAAAGATCCTCATGTCAGCCCGACTGTGAGTCCGGGAAAGAATGTCGATACCGTCGATAAACTAAGAATTTCCATTAATGACTCTTTCAAATCCATTTCTGTGATTCGTACCTTTTGTCAGACCTATGGATTAAGGTATCTTTGCCGGAAGCTACTATTAGCACTGAGGGCTTTGCGAACACCTTCATTATGACCACGTCCTATCCTCCCGCGTATGATTATCTTCAACGCTCTGAAATTCGATAATGGCCCATCCCTTAGTGCCGTAGACTTTTTTTAAAGGTCGATGAAAAGCGCCGAGCTTATAGAATCGAAGAGACTGACCTTCTGGCATACTTGCCCGAACTAATTCGAGGCACACCCCGTAATCGGTGCCAGTTAGAGTTCAAACAGTGGAAGACACAGCTTGTCTTCGAAGCGGCTTTGAAATCTACTTTCTTTCCACCTAACTGCCAGGATGCATAAAACTAATCTGAATTTTTTTTAAAGAGAGATATTGACAATTGTAATACAATGTACAAGACAATTGTAATAGCGATGAGTTGCGATAAAACTCAGTCGAGTAAATTTTCGAGTGGAACACCAGACATCGGATAAGGAAAAATTTGATATACTAATTAATCACAAATTTAAGACTATTTTCTTACGGTATTTATTAGGATAATAGTTGTATTGTAATTGAGGTTTTTGCACGTTCATAATTGAGCGGCATTAAACCGGCTTTTGATTGGAATATCGCGTTGGGCGTGGATCGGCGGGTTCACTCCAAATTGCTTGGACTTACATGGATCTCACGCCTTACAATTACACAATCTGGCAAAAAAAAATATTTAAACTTAAAAATGCAATATACAATTTTATCCAATATGAGAAGGCGTGATTGCCTATTTTAATGAAACTTTTAAACAGGTAGAAATTTTTTTAACATTTGTCGAATGTTCCTTCCTATGAGCCATATGAACCAAGAAAAACAGATATTTTAAGTAATTTAAACGCATTCATTAAATTTGTTTTTCAACCTTTTTTTCTTCATGCGTTTTGAGTCTATGATATATCAGTCAATTTGGTTTTTTTAACATGGGTAAAAAATAATACGGAGGATGGTATTTGATGGTACAAATGGTATCGATTAGGTGCATAAAAAGTTGATAAATCAACCAAGAGTCACACGCAGAAATGCCAAAAATTAATTAAGTTTAGAACGACATGCAATTTATAATTAAGTTGAAGAAGATCGGAAGGAGGTTAACTACAAAACCTAAATTACGTCAAAAATTATTTTTATGCAAACTTTCTCGCTCTCAAATACGAATTCTCATAGTAATAAAATAGACATTTTTGGGCTTGATTAGCATGGGGCAATTTTTTCGACCGTTTTCCACTGTTCCGCATAAATATTCATAACCCTTCTGGATACGTCCACGCTATTACAATCTTTCACTAAATTTCTCCTATTTCAGTCTGTCAGGAATAAATTTCATTTTCTGTCAATTTAAGGGAGTAAAATATAGATAAAATGAAGGAAAAAAAACTCATCAAACGTTTGCAAATTTTTTTCTTTAGATGTCCGCTATTCCGCTTAAAAATTCACAACTCTGCTGAATTTTATATAGATTCATTGTTATTAAATTCTTTGCACATGTGAATTTATTTTATTTTAGTCTGTCAACAAAATTTTGATTCTATATCGCTTTACGTGAGAAAAATATAGACAAGACAATTTTTTTTAATAATTCTAACCTTTTGTTTTAGGGAAGAATTTTTGTTTTCTTCTTCGATGTTCAATGTGCCATTCAGATCTTCGCTGACTTTTATCCAAAACGATCGTTATTACAGTCGTTGGAATGCTGAATACCTCTATTTTATTATATGTCAACAATATTTTGATTTCATGTCAATTTAAGAGATAAAAATAAACACAAAAAAAACCACAATCTTTTTTTGTTAAGCAATTTTTTCCTTATCCGATGTCTGATGCTCAAAAAGAAAAAGAAAACTGTTTCACAATCAGTGTCACAACATAACGTACTGAAACGATCCGAGTGTGAAAATTGAATATTTAAAAAAATGTTTTATATGTATCATGGTATCCATCCATATTAAAATAATTGTAATATCAAACTGTATGAATAAATATACGTATCTTTAATACCTTGCGTGTAAATTTTGCATTTAATATTAATCAAATTCGTATTATTTTACTAATCACATATTCACTTATTTAGGATTAACTTGTGTTAGTAGGGACAATGTGGAAATGATATATTGTATAACGAAATGGGCCATACAGGAGTACAATTAGGTTAAAAGCAGATTTAGAAGATTACTGACCTAGTGTTTGATGTTTCCACATAGCCTTACGGCCTCTTTTCCGCGCTTATGCCTAAATATTTGAACTATTTTTCCAATCCCCTGCCCAGTTCCGACCTCCTTCCTATCCAATAAATCCTATAATAGCCTTCCCGCGCTGATTCTGGATTTGTTTGCTTTGTAGGGTCCAATAATCTACCGGGGCGATTTGCGATACGTGCTCCAGGGAGGAAAAACCAATTCTGTGTTATTCATTATGCGTGCATTGATCGAGGTGAAAATAAACAGAATCGAGAATAGTAATTTTGAACCTAATATTAACCTCTAAGCTGGCTTTTAAAGACTAAAAGTCTGATTTTCCAAGTTTAATTCCTTATAATAAGGTTCCATAATAGGTAGATGATAGAAAGTAAATCGTCTTTTCCACAATAAACAGCATATTGTGTAAAAGACAATTCATTTCCTACTAAAAATCAGGATGACAGGATGAACCCCATTTTAAAAAAAAAAAGGCTCCATAAGATTGAAAAACTGAAATACAAGCAATTTTCGAATTTTTCTTCGCACAAAACAGGCTTTTGAATCGAAAAAGCACAGCAGCGTCCCAAAAGGAAGCGTGAATGTGTACGGACATTAGTATCCGAGTTGGGAGATGAAAGATGGCGTCCGTGAGAAAACCGAATTAGGCATACTGCACTACTGGTCCTTGTAATATAAACAAGGTTGTCTAAATAACTGGCCATTCTGACAATTTAAGATTAGATGATACCAAAGAACCGGCGCAAGTCACGTTTCGAGCCCTAATGTAGGTTATTAAAGCGACTAGAATGGAACTGGTTTGAATTTCCAAGAAAAAAGCACAGCCCCCTGCTGATCAGGTCGCGCTCTCAGTTTCCCTCGTTTATTTACTTTAAAATCTAACGCCCTAGTTACGCGACTAAGATGCGTTCATGAAGATGCATACAAAAAAAAAAGTTTGCCAGCAATGAAGGCAGAAGAACATGTACACTCATGTTCTTGGGACGTTGCTTGATGATTTTGCTGTGTGAAAGTTGTTATACCTTCATCCAGCTCATTCCTACGACATTTTGATTATATGTACCTGTATTGATTTTCACAATGAAAAAGCACAGACGCAATCAATAAAAGACGCCGACACACCTTTTCTCCAGTCATCTGCATAGAAGAAACTCGATTACTTATACGAAAAATAGCACAAGTCAAACCCAAACCTACCATATGAAAGTATTTAAACAAATATACTTTCAAGGATAGGCCAATTATTATTAATTATTTATTTATTATTACCAATCATTACATATCAGTGGCGTTTGATCGATTGGTATTATTAATTTTAGAGGACTTTTGTCTTTCATTGAGTTACGAATTTCGTACCATCAAAATTATTTAATACATTTAATAACTAATCATCCATTTAATACATAACTTTTTGCTCGTTGTATTGTATTGAAGATCGTTAAAAGGAGCCCCCAAGGATGGATGCTGACTCCTATCATATCCTATAAACGTTTGATGTTTCTATGAAACTTTAACCATATGCTTAAAATACTTTATTAATAATTAATATTAATTATTAAAATGGATTGTTTTCCTTTTTAGTGTAAGTATCATATTTAGCGTGTTATTGTTTGCATTACCTAGTGTTTCTCGTCACCTATTTTTAATTGTTTTCGCCATCTTTCGTGAAGTCTGGATGAATGTACAGTCAAAAATGTGGGTTACTGTTTGAAAAATCAAAATTTCATTTTTTAACTTTGAAAAAATGTTATTCATTTTTTTCGTGGCCCGCTCGACCAATTAATATACACGGCAAATAATTACGGTTTTTAGTTGAGATGAAAAAAAGCTAATGGCACGAGAGGGATTCGAACCCACGACCTTCGGCTAGATCCGCCGCTGCTCTACCACCTGAGCTATCGTGGCCTCGATCCACTCGGACATCAACTCCCAATCTCAACCTCACCGGAAAAACTCATAAGGAGTGGATCGAGGTCACGATAGCTCAGGTGGTAGAGCAGCGGCGTACCTAGCCGTAGATCGTGGGTTCGAATCACTCTCGTGCCATTAACTTTTTTCCATCTCAACTAAAAACCGTAATTAATTGACATTAAAAAAAATGCAATATTACTGAAATTATTGAGTTGGTGAATTAAGAATTTATGCATAAAAACACGCTGCTTTCATTTTTTCTAGATTGATTCGCTTTCGGGAAAGCCAGGAGTACCGCACCAGCATATTCAGGTTGTACACTGTATAATTATGAAAAAACAACATTTTTTTACTAACATTATTTTTATCTCTAATTAAGGAAGTATTCAGCATATAGTTTATGTACTGCGCGATAGCGTTTACCACTTCTTTCTTGCGATTAATAAGGAAGAAATTAATGTCAGATATGGTGAAACGTTTGTCAAAAAAAAAAAAATTAACTTTCACAAGGTGTTTGATGATTAATGATTAAAACTCCACCTAATTTTGCCCACCATCATCAAAGGATGACTTGCAACAATGAAAGGCCTCAACATACAGCTATTAGTCTAGGAACTGAAAAAAATATCAAAATAAATCGGAGGCGACTTTTGTATTTTGTTTCATTTGTCCAAACCCGTGGTATAACTGTTTGAATTGAATTTTAATCAAACTAAAAAATGAATGAACTTTTAACACCGATTTCTTTTGCCTCAAAAATTGCAGTTTTGTTGGAACGTCTTTGGAATTGCCTAAGGGAGTAATAGTAATGGATCTAGTCAGATTAACACACTATTATTAAAATTAAAATAAATAACATTATCGCGAACCCATCGAGCTTGTACCTGGGAGATGACACACGGAGCGGTTTTGACCGAAACAAAAATCGAGGCGGTGCGTCGTTCATTGTTGTCGCAGACGTAGCGGTCGTACTCGCCTGTCGGTTTTCAAACGGTTTGAAAACGCTTGGCGGTGAGTGGTACCCATGAATTGCATCAGCCCTGACAGAGGTGGCGTTTATTCGAGCTGTTCGTACCCCACTGTCTTGGAGGGTTGTTTGTTTGTCAGTCTTCTAATTCACTTTTAAGATGCGAAAATAGACGCGAAGAAATTGATCAACGAAGTTGAAAAGCGCCCTGCTCTCTGGGACATGAGAACTTCCGAATACACCCAAAATTCTCCTGTGTTTTTAATCCATTCTCTTCTTCCAACGATAGTACAACGGATACACCAGAATATCTCATCATCCATGGGGTGTAAACTAATACACAAAGTTATAAACGGTGACAGAACAATATATTTATTAAATAAGACTTTTTATACAAACTGCAAAATAACTTACCTTGCGACGTACAATGCTTAGGTGCACTGCTGTAGGACACATTTAATAACTGAGAGAAAACAAAACCGCTTCGGCCAAAACGCACATCACGCTGCATGTGTCACAACCTAGCTAAACCGAAGCTGTTCGCTCAAAATCGCTCCGTGTGTCACCACCCAAACAAATATAAACTTCCAGCAAATTTTAAACAAAACAATCAATAGATCTTATTTACTGAAACTATTTAACAAAAAGTGTTCAACTTCCGGCTAACAAGGGCTACGGTCGAAAAATACTGCTCCCTTTCCCAAAGTTTATGGCCAATATGCCCTAAAACCCAAGAAAAATAGAGAATGAATAACAAGAAAAAAATCTTGTTAAATTAGACATAACAAAGATTTTTGTCCCTTGTAAATGATTTACGGATCTGCGGAGAGAAATAAAAAAGTAATTTACATGATCTTATAGATTATTATAGATCAGTCGATTTGTTTTTTTGGCATAGGATAAGAAAATAATTTGCGGGATTGTATTGAATGGGATGATATATATCTAAACGTTCCACTAAACGAAAAAACGGTTGCAGTTAATTATAGGAAAAATCAGTTCAAATTCGTTTTAAGCACCGTTCAAAGCCCTCGAATTACAGGGCAAAAAAGTAGACATTTTTTGGGCAATGTTCAGTTCTGTAAGGTCCAGTGCTCATGGTAAAAATTCATTTTATCCGAATTCGACATTTATACAACCGCTGAAAACGGGCTAAAACCTCATAAAAATGTAAGTGTCAAAACTAAAGATAAAATGAACAAAAATTCCTCGTACCATTTGAGAGCGAACTGTTTTCTTCTCGGATGTCCGGCATTCTAGTTAAAAATTCACAATTCCACTGAATCTATCCAACATCCTTGATATTACAATCATTGAATTTTATTTTATTTTTTAAGCGAGAAAGATTTAGATGAAATAAAAATACTCTTCAAACGTTTTATTTTACGGAGGCTTTTTTTTCTTTCTTTTTTTTTATGTCCAGACTTTCACGTAAATATTCATAATTCAACTGTGTTTTATTCAAATTCGTCGTTACGAAAATCATTGGAAAGGTGAATAATCTCACACTTTAATGTAGATTTTATGTCAATTTAAGTGAGAGAAATATTCATATAAAGAACAAACAGTCCTCAACCCTTTTGGGAGGCGATTGATTTTTCTTCTGCACTGTCAAATGTTCGACTTACAGAATTCCTAATTCCACTGGGTTTCAAACATCGTTGATACAGTCATAGGAAAAGAGGACACATCTTATTTGAGTTTATGTCGAGAATATTCAGATTTTATGTTCTGACGTTTTATTGTAGGGAGGTTTTTTTTTCTTCTTTGGTGTTCAGTGTTCCACTTAAAATGGCACAACTCCACCTAGCTTTATACAAATTCATCGTTATTGAAATCGTTGGACATGTCGATTTCTCTTATTTTTGTCTGTCAGCGATATTTTTGATTTTACGCCAATTTAAGTTAGAGAATTGTAGATAACATGAAAAAGAAAAAACTCATAAAACCTTTCTGTGGGCGATTTTTTCCTATCTCCGTATTCCACTTAAAAATTCATTACCCCACTGGGTATTCAATTCATCGTTATTAAAATCTTTGGACGTGGGAATTTCCCTTATTTATGTCGACAAAATTTTCATTTCATAGCAATTTAAGTGAGAAAAGTATAGATGATATAAAATAAACGTTTTATTTTAGGGAGGCACTGGTTTTGTCTTCAATATGAAAATAGTTCGAAAGGTAAATATCTCTTATTTTATTCTATCTCGACAATATTTTCATTATATGTCAATTTAAGTAAGAAAAATACCGATTAAAAGAAAAAACAAGTTCGTCGAACTTTTTATTTTAGGGGAGTAACTTTTGCCTTCTTTGATTGTATAAACGGTGGAAAGCTGAATATATTTTCTTCTTGGCTAAAGCGTTAGAAAAAAATTTTATGGTCTCTATCTCAAAGAGATTTTTCAGATATATCCGAAATCAACGTTTACTACTAAATAATCGTCCAGTAAACTTGTGCAAAAATAATATTAATAAATTATGCCAAACCCACGAATGTCTGTCAAAACAAACAATAGCAGGCTCCGTATATTTTCACCGATTTTAACGAAATTATATAGGTGATATTTAGAGAAAAGATGTTAGATAGCTGTGCGTTCTTGCCCTTTAGGAACCGGAATAAAAAATTTTGTACTTTAGTAAAAGCTGGTTTTAGGTTATTATATATCAATTGAATTTTTTTACAAAAACCATTTTTTTACAGAAGATTTTAAGCTATGCAAAAAAAATGTTGTAAAACCCAATTCGGATTTGTTTTAAGCACCTTATACAAGCATTACATGCAAATTTTATTGCAATAAAAATATCCATTGTTTGGGCTTGATTACCCATTTGGTGGTAGTAGTGTAAAAATGAATAACCCCTCTGGATTTGTCCAATCTCTTCAGGGTACGAATGGATGCTGTGCGTCTCCAATAGCCTCTAATACGCAACTCGTATTTTCCATGTGGAACGGGCCACCCTCGCTGAGGTATGGAGGTGTAAAACCTCCAAAGGACCTCGGTTGAGGAATGGATACATTGAAAAAGGGGATACCCTTATGACAAGCGAAAACCAAAGTGCCAAGGTATAACTCGTGGCAACAGCACCTACCGTCAACCCGTGGGACGGGACAAACCTCAAGATAGTCTCCTACAGAGAAATTTTAAGAACCACTAGTGTGGCCAAGTGGCTGCAGTATGGACCACCATTGTCGATCTGACCGTCCCAAACCCAGATAATATCGAGCAATGGAGAGTCGTCAGCGAGGGAGAAAGTAAAGGTCTAATAGTAGTGCTAGTCGTATATCATGTATCCTTTGGCAAAGCCTCTAAGGGTTATCAAAAAAGCAATAAAGTCTGATGCTGAGCGTAAAGCAAACCTCCCAGCACAGTAAGGCTGTAACACTTACGCATTGTCATGTGGCCAAGGAGAACATCGATGTACCGCCTATGCTGGAACCCTGGCTAGTAAAAGATAGAGCTGCCGGGCTTGGAGATAAGCGAAGAATAATATATGACCACCGGTCACAAATGCAAGTGCATGCATTTCAGTTAAAAATGAACTACAATGTCTAATCACGCTCTGTTCCAGGGACTAAACAGTAATTAGACTAAGCTAAATGAAGGAAGCCTCGACCTACATGCCTTATGTCTCATCGGGACCTCCACCACCAAAGGAAACTTAGCACCTGGCACATAACTGTAGGCCTACAGTTACGAACCGACAGTTAATCATTGGAGCTAGCTCACACAATCAGGTATGGACCGGCACAAATAAAAGAGTTGTGAAGCTTTTAGAATTTGTCCTAATTAACAATCTTTGTCTCATTAATAAAGGCTGTGAACTGACATTTGTAACCAATAAAAGACAAGCAGTTATTGATATTACACTCACTACACGCTGCATTGCAAACCAAGATAGTGAATTGGGCACTTTCTGGGGGGGGGGGGACTATCAAACTCATACCATCGCAATCGCTTTGATTGAATCATCAGCGAAGAGAGTCCATGGCTTGAATCTCTATTGCCATTTACCAATATCATCCAAGTTGAGAATGAATAATCGAAGAACTGCGATACTGTGAACATTCCTACGCGCCTTTTGAGGGGACATTATATTGACTGTGATTTCAATCCGTAAATAAATATATTACCTATATTTTATTTGTTTTATGCCTTTTTCCTTTAGAAATGCCCAAAAACGCACGTTGTGATTTTCAAAATGCTGACAAAAGGCTCTTTCTTTGTGCTGGTGGTGACATAATAAACGAATCACATTCGTAAATAACATTTTTAAAATTTGGGGTCTTATTTCGGTGCAGTTCGTCGGAACGTGACAAATCGGTTGGCCGGTTATCGGCGTATCTTTCTTTCAGCAAAGTAAGGCTGTTTTGAGACCGGCCAGATGTAGGCCAACGGAAATGGACGCAACTTCTGCGTACGACAAAATACCAGGTTTGTATTTATCATTGTTATATCAGAACGTTTTGTTCACTTTTATAAAATGGTTGTTAAAGAAGTGGATTAAGGAAAGTCTAAGATAATCAAAATGATGACAATGAGGATATTAGGACGATTTCCAGTTACTTAGGTCCTCAGTTCTGCTCAATTCGCCACATTCTTCTTTGAAGAAAGACTGCTTGCTGATGTTGCAATTCTATGTACCAGGTTGAATGAAGCACCATTACGTTTCCAGGCATCTTCAGAGCTAAGAGTTTTTCTGTGTCGTTTGGTCACTTGTGGCGAACACGGAGACTTAAACTGTTCTCATTTGACCTCAAAGCAAGTCCCTTATGCGAGTCCGGATTCTCAGAAACCGCCAGCCATGTGATCTTCGAATGCTAAAAATTCGTTGTCCAGAGGATCCACTGGTTATATGACATTAAAGAAACACAAGCGAATGAAGACACTCTATCCAAAGCAATAAGCACGACAAGCAACTGCCAAATTCTGGAAAGGAATAACGGTAGAGAAAGGCTGGCCAGCCTAGAAGAAAACACACATCAAAACTACACATAAGCACAATCAGACATAACAGTAAAGGCTAATACGTCCTCCCCTTGAAATCCCGAGCGAGTCGCCGCCGCGTGGCCATCCCGGGCACAGTATAACTGTGACAAAGAACTCGGGGGAGTGAGATGGGACCGTTAACATAACAAAGAAAAATCAAAGAAAGCTTCCGTCTCAAATAAAAAAGCTAATATCACAAACACAGCCAAACTAGCCGTGTAAAGCCGACACACGACTGAGTGAAAGAGAGCGAGAGAGAGAGAGAGAGAGAGAGTGCGTGGACAACCGAATGTCAGGAGGATGTTTCCTGCATTACCTAAGGTCAGCTTGGAGGCAGTGCCACTATGGTCTCTTAAGACCTTGATCAACATACAGCTTCACATTTGTGTCCAGTATTGAGGGAATCAGCCACAGAAATGAGCCTTTTTTATCTCATTTGATCACTAGCGGTTAATGTGGGCGTTACAGTATCACTGGAGGTATCTGGAGTGTTTGGAAAAGGATGAAAAAACTCATCATATGACCAAAAATCAATTTTTTTGCTGACGATGCGAGCACCGGTGGCAGTTACCACAAAACGTGTTCATTAAGATTTGCAAAATACAACTTACTCTGGTGATGGTGATGATAATGACATGAATATTAGGAAGCGGAGGTTAGTATTTACCAAGCACTGCTGTTTTTTTTTTACTTTTTGAATTTTCAATCGTCAAAATCGAATACTGGAAGTTATCCCAACGTTCTTATACCATATGTTAAAATTTGCGCAAAAACAATTTGAATGATGATGGGATCTCGTGTTTGCTGTTGATTGCTATTTGCAGTCGAATATGTGTATGAATATATGAATTCCCCTTTCCACTGAGAGTCATCGGCAAATGTCGTGGTGCTTATGTTATCCATCTGTGAAACAGGATTTCCAGCAAGTAGTACGCAGGGCCGACGATGCTACTCTGTGATGATGACGATAATAAGAGAATACGATGAAGCGGGAGTTTGTTATTCCCCCAAGTACTGTTGCCTTTTGGCTTAGTGTTCTTCTACTAGTTCCTTAGGTTTACTAGGCCATTGACTTTCAATATTGCAAATGTTACTGCGGGTCTCTGGTTTCTAATGATGGTAATGAGGAGGAGGAATAAGAGAATAAACTAAAATAACAAGGATTTGGTATTCCCCAAGGGGTGCGAACTTTTGCCTTATTCCTAGTTCCTTCATAGGTCGTTGACTGCTATTGTTACCCTTCGTTTTTTTTCGATCTTCTTACTACCATAGTTATTATCTCAATTTAGCTTTCGCTTCGCACTCAAAGATAATTTAGGTGGCAATTTGTTTCTTCGCATCACATAACTTACAAATGGAGTCATATTGAACCTGCTGATGAAATTTGTCTTTGTTGGTATGGTACTAGGTGGCAAGGGTACTAGGAAGTGGGGTTTGTGTGCCCCTTGTTAGTCCGCCGTTGATTGTTGAATTTTGACGATTCGACATTCTTGCGATTTTCTTCGAATCAATTGTTAAGCTGTAACAACGTCGTTCTGGTTTTGCAAAATGTAGGGGGAAAATGGGGAAATGCTCAATTATTAGTTTAGACACACTCCCAAAGAACGTATTTCCAACGTCCAGTGTAAGGACTCTCGATTCAAGTACTGCCAGGGTTTTGCAATCGCAAGAATCTCAATGGACACAGATCCAGGACATTCCTTATTTTCACTAGGCTTTCTCCTGTTGTTTTAAAAGTCGATTGTCATAAACACATATGCTTGCGACTGTTGTATTAAAAACATTAAAACTAAATATTACAAAGGTTCTCAATTTAATAATCTAAATTTTATAGTAACAAATAAAATACTAATCATCTAATGCAGGTTTTGGTAAATAAATAATCTTAATTTAAGACCGTAATAGCGATATTGTTTCAAAGACGGTTAAGCATATCCAAATTTGTGTTCCTGAAAACCATTTTTTTTGTGTTTCAATAAAATTTATATTGTTGAATATTATTGTTTGCGAATCTGTGATTTTATTTTGGTTAATCAAATTTTACTAAAATAGGAGGCTTCAATGTGACAAGAGGTTTAAGTTTAGGAAAACTCGATTTTTCTCACTTCAATCATTTTTTCTCATAAACTATAGATTATTTTTACAGTCCATTATTCGTACAAATACTCATTATCAATATGGGATGATAACATTGAGATAAAAGTGTATTTTATGAGTGAAAACGATATTTTTCAGAAGAGACAATTAACCGAAAAAATTATGTCGGTATAACGTTTGAATGGAGTCGTTGGTGGTTTAAACAATAAATATCCATTCTTACGACAGAACCTTACTAGCAACTTTTCAAGTTTTTAGTTTCCGTTACTACGACTACTGCCAGGACCTCGATATCCTAGGAATTGAACCGGAATAAATTCTGTTCTGGAATACATTCTCACAATTACACAGAAGACAAACACTTAGAATGAGTAGAAATAGTTTAATGGAATATAAAATATATTTTGCATTGTATAACTTCACTTTTCCACATCCTAAATGCATTTGTTAAATGTAAACAATGTTTGTAAATCCGAGGCCCTGAAGATGATCTCAATAAATATCGAAACGTTAGCGCGATAACGAAAATATCTTTCTGAAACCTACATCACACAAGATCACATCTCACGATATCTCAATAATTATCTATTAACGGTCACTAATCTTTATACATTTCTTTTCTGAATCTTTACAAAAATCGAACTTGAAGATGGTAACAAAGAGTGGAAATCATTAATCAAAACGCTGGTCCAAAAAGCACGAAAGCCGAAAGGACGTTAGATGATGCGTATGAAAGAAAAGTGGAACCTTTATAGCACCGGAGGGTTCTTAAGAAATTATTAATAAATAATGAATAAAACCAATTTGTTTTAGATTTTTTATTATTAGCCAAAAAAAAAAATTAATATTTTAAAACAAAGAACACGAAAATGATGAAAGGGTTAATACTTCTTATATATCTCTCTTTTTCCAGCTTTTAAAGCTAACTGAAAAAAATTTAAATACTTCCCACGCCCAGATTTGTTTCTGTGAAAACATCATTATATGCTGAAAAGTTTGAATTATTTCCTAAGAAAAGGTCTCGTCACCCAGTTTATTTTTTGATTTTTAGGACGTACAGGTTAACATTTCACTTTCTCTGCAAATAACGGACGGCATTTAATTTATACCGCATTATTTGACGTTCTCTTTGTGATAATACATTAGCCAACTCAGTACAGAAGTGAATTCTTAGAACTAATGAAAATGAAATTGCCTAAAACAATTTTAACAATTAGGCTTGAAAGCAGTTTTCATTATTTCCTTTCATATATGATATCTTAAAGTGGTTAAACAACTTTACAATATTTCTTTCGAATTAAAATCAATTAAAATCCTAGAGGCTATGGCGAAATCGAATCCAGAATCGATAGAGTGGAATAATTCGAGGCCGACCAACTTGTACGTGTATCTATAATCCATAACTAACAATCTTTCCTAGAATATTTAATGTTAAATTGTCCATATTTTAAGAACAAATGAAGTGCGTAATCAACATTATTTTTAATTGACGAATGTATTAATTAATCCTGGGCCAGAACAGAGGAAGGCGAAGAGAAGCTCTTTCCTGACTACCTTTCTGACATCTTCACTCCCCACTCAGACATACAGATTACAACCCACATTGCACAAGTTGAACAACAACCAAATTCACCCTCTCAGCACCTCCCAATCCTTTTCTTCCTTCAGATTAAACATGTGGTAATAGCCCTGAGATCTGACTTAATTACAGCCAACGTGAAAATTAACGAAAAGGGCTCTTTCTGGCATACTAAGAACAACGTACTTCCCAATAAATTGGAAATATTCCGTAATTAAAATGATCCCAAAACCCTTCAAAGCTCCTACCACCTTGTCCTTCCTCCTTTGCAAAATGTATGAAAAACGTCAAGTTGGCCCGATTTATACCAACAGCTAAAAATACTAATTTTCTTCCTCACCACTAATTGTAATTGTTCATTTCATTAGCGCGTTGTGACACTATACCATTCTCTCTTGAGCGGAAATAATATCTAATCCTGATCCTTCCTAGTTAGGCAAGACAAATCACTTAAACAGTATGCAGTTTTGGTGTTGGAAATGAAGAAGGTATGTGTGATGCGAGTTGGGACCTTGCCTCCCAAACTTCAGAGAGAAGCTTACTCTCGGTCACGACTGGGTTCATAGATAAGCCGGGGCATCCCCTCGATAGGATCATCCTATTCAGTGTGACGTGTCCCGTGTAAAGGGCAGTGCGCCATCCTACTGGTCGTTCCCACCTCATTGCAGCGTATATGAAGCAGAGTTTTATGCGATATGGCACGCACTCGAGGTGGTGTGGACCGAGGAGGGCTCAGCCTTCTTCGTATGTACCGACTCTCTGAGCGCTGTCTGGGGTATACGAAACAGGTTCTTTGTGAAACCTTTCGGACAACGGTTATTGTTGATTGAGTTTTCGGACACGTCGGCCTGGACAATAACGAATGTGCGGTCAAAGCGGCAGAAGCCGGGTAGTCCCACCTTCCGGATCAGACCATCGGGATCAGGCCCCTGACGTTAAGCACGCAGTGAAAAACATGTTAAAAAATAGATGGCAGTGCAGTGGGCGGGCTCGTCGGAGAGGCTACTGACAGTCAAGAGCACCACCCGTAGATGGCCCTCGGAGAACTTGAGCAGGAGACGCGGGATCGTCCTCACCCGAATGAGGACAGACACAGCGCGATTGACATACGGGCACGTGGTTTTGGGCCAAAGGCATGTCCCTTATGCACAGAAAGGTTGCTCGATGTGTCCGACATAATAGAGGCAACTTGGCTCCAAGTTGATGGATTGAGTACAAATATGATGAATGCAATTTATATAAGAGTGAATGTATTTATTTGCGTGAATGGATGTTGCAATATTTCGCATGCGCTCGGTGTTGGAATGACCAAACTGTCGGAAGCCTCTATAAAAGATAGTTATATCGTAACATGTAATATGTATATGGAATACTTCAGGAAATAAACAATTAAAATAAGTGTCCGAAAACAGTCATGGTTCGGCCTCCAAGCTGATACTGCCGAATGATGACAGCTTCTCGGCCTTTTTTTTTGGGTTGCCCAAGCTTTTACTCCAGTTAAGCACGGTGTTTGATGCTAAGATCGAAAACCTTTGACCTAAATTTAACCGTTAAAGCTGGGCACATATTTCCAGTATTTTCTTTTCAAGCTGTTGTGATGCCCGGAACTAGACATGACACTGCTTCAAGCCGTATAACCGATGCCGAATAGGTTGGGTAGGGCCCCCATAACTTTTGGTAATCCAACTTCTCCCTCGGCTAAATATGTATTCCTTAGGTCGAAATCATATGACCGGAATTATTAATAACAAAGGTAGTCATTACTTTAATTTACTGTAGGTAGTTTGAAAAGCTGAACTTTGTGCTTGAACCAGTCGGTTGATCAAGATTGCTTTCTGATAAAAATGCAATACGAAAATCGTTAATTGTGTTCAATTGTTTCATTTTAATTTATAACCTCCTAGTGTCATCTTTCGTGTCACTGTTGTTAACAATATGTCAACAATGTTATATGAGTTGGAACAGGCCTCGAATATCTCTCATATGTAAATGGGATCTGAGGACTCGATCTTTCGCCCTGATTAAGATGGAATGAATTAGATTGAGCAGGGTTAGGTCAGCCGTTCCGATAGCTAATTGAAGAAATAATGTATGCCGCCACTCCTCGAGAGCCCTTGCCAGCTGTGAGCTCGTAGTTCTGAATCTAATAAAGCGATAAGAAATGAACTGTGATGTATAAACGGTTTTTACACCATGAACAATTGGGCGACATGTCAAAGTACGACAAAGAAAGCGTTGGGAAGATTCCATTGAAAAAAGAAAACTTAACATATTTGTTCTTTTAATTGCATAGATTATTGCAACATTTATATATAAAAAAGTTTCCGTAAATGCGAGACTTTTAGAAAATTTAAGAAAGCTTATAAAATCTATCGTTCAAGATTGTCTTAAAATATTATCTTCTTACGACACTGAATTTGTGACTTTTGATTATGAACTTTTGATCGATGGCTCATTTTCTTAAAAGGCACCGACCTGGAAATTATGAAAAAGAGATGTGAAGAGCCTTTCGCCGTTCAACCAGCATCATCCGTCTTTAACCCGAACAACATCGAGTTTCAATCATAACGGAATTATCTGTGGAATTCATGCAATCGTTGTAACTGGAGGAATGAATTATTGATAAGATGTTGACGTACTTACTAATGTCACCTCAAGAGTTTTCTCAAAAATATCTCAACCTAGATTTTCGATATTTCTAGACAAAGAATTGTTTAATTCCATTTAGCTTTGTCCCCCCCCCCTTCACTCCCTGTCGCCATTCTTTCCTTTTAAAAAAAGTGATCGGAACCTTCATAAAATTTACACCAATTATTCTCCTTTTTTAGAAGAGATTCTTAAAGCTGTATAAGTAAAATGTTTCCAACGTGACTATGAGGGAAACTCGCCAGAATTATCAACGAAACTCTCAACTCATTTTTCTTTCTGGTTAAATTTCTTGGACTGCACGAGGGGCGTAAGAGTGAGTGGACCAACAAAGTTAGCTATTTTTTAAACCTCAGGCATTCTATAAGATTCATTCGGTGTTTCGTTGTAACTTGAAGGAAAATAAAATACAAAATCACCTAGAAGATAAACTTTCACGAGTTACCAAAGTTATTTATTAAGTTTCTGTAAACACATTAAGAAATGGCACTTACAGAAAAGTTGCCCTCTTAATGGGCTGAAAGCACATGTACGCAATTTCTCAAACGTCAGCTTTGGTTAATGTAAAACTAACGTCTAATTGCTAACAATTTAATTGTTCGGTTACAAACTAAACAAAAATATAGTTCTCAAGATTTAAAAAGTTCTAATTCGCTCATTATTGCGAAAACAACAAAACTGTTCAAATTTAACGGGGTTTTTTTTCTTATTATTAACATTTTTTCGTGCCAAATTAACTGTTTTTGATTTCAAATTCACGCTCCATTATGTTAAAAATAACCTCTTTCAATTTCAAATAAAATCGCTTTCTTTGAAAATTAACCCTTTGAAATTTCGTCTGACAATATTTAATTTTTAACTAGAAAAATTTAATTCTAAATTTAATCAGAGCAATTTTACTTTAAGAGTTTGCATTTCATACCACTTTCTAGGGGGTTTTTTGTTTAAAAAACAGGGCTATTTTGAAATTAAAAAGGTTTCATTTTACAAAAATACCGCAATATCTGGGTCTAAGTGAACAAAGAAAGGAGGCCAAGAAATATTAAGTCAAATAACCTTTTATTATCCAATTAATAACTAAGTTTGTATTAATCACTTTCTGTCTTCTAGCAATATTTTCCGTCTTTTTCTCTATATTGTGTTATGTCTTCCTTTTAAACTTCCCATCTGGTCCTCTTTCCCTGGTTACTATGATAATTATAATATAAATTCCTTGTTTTTTTGTTTTTTTCATCTACAACTTATCCTCTCAAGTTAACTATTTTATTTTCACAAAGCTACTAACTAAACGTTCATGAAAATTTGACGCTCAAATAATAAATAAACGCGCAGGAGGGAACATGTGGTATTTTAAGAAGATTTGTCTTCTTCAGGGTATAATTTCTGAAATTGAATCTTATGACTAGTTTTCTCACAGTATGATAATAAAAAACAAACGGGTCAACATCCTGGTACGCCTATTGTCGCCGTAGGCGTCTGCCAGACGCATTTCCGCATTTCTCCGTCTTTAGAAACAATGCTAGACAATTATAAATAGCGTTTCATATTCAAGAAAAGAGTGAAAACTATCACTAAACGTCCTTCGGCATAGAAAACCGAATGGACTTCATTCAGTTTATCATTTCAAAGTGAGTCTACTGTTTAGCGTTCAAATAATACAAATTCAGAGGTGTCGGTGGCCGCGAGGTTTAGTCTTTGACACGGCGCTCAACACTGTAAGGTAAAAGTCCCGGGTTCGAATCCAGCGGCCCTGCATTCGAACCCGACATACTTGCAAATGGGCTTTTTTCAAAAATGCCGGCACCCTGAGGGTTTATATAACTTCTGCTGTTGCGAACCCTCGTAAAAAAATTTTAAAAAAAATTTAAAAAAATACAAATTCAGATTGAAAGGTGGCGTTTCAGCGCCTAAAAAAAGTCTCCTCGAGATGGCTGTTATGTACCAGTTTGCAAGGTAGCTGCGCTTACAGGTGGCGGTTGATAATGCCATTGCATCTCATAACAACGCACTAAAGCTAGATTTCCGATTCGCGAGTCAAATTTGCGTATGAAGTAAATCGGAAAACCATTAATCCCTCCGTTAAGCGGACATGTTCTATTTTAATAAATCTCTCGCAGTTTTGAAACTGATATCCAAAAAATATTTTACGTGCCGTTTTGATCCGTAACATCAAGATTCTTCCTTGAGAACATGTCGTTCTAACAATTATTATAAAGAAAAAGTCTGAGCCGGCTAAAATGGGATAAATAGAAGAAGAAGAGGTGCCTTGGGGTGCTTGAATTCGGTTTGTTAGGTATGATTCGAAGTGGTAGTATTCAAAAGAAGCACCTGAGCATACATAACAAGAAGCTACACACACATATTTGATTTTTTTTAAGTATGTAACCTGCATGGACAGGAAGTATTATTATAAAGATATTTAAAGTAATTACACCTGTTTTATCAAACTTTATTTTTCATAAAATGCTTTAGAATGAAATTCAAATGAAATATTACCATGGATCTTCAGAAAACAGAAGTATTTCCAACTTAATTGAAGGTTCACTGCTGGGGTCAATATAGAGGGAGTGTAGGAAAGTATTGTGCTCGAGCACGGTAGCGAATCTTCAAAACGATTCTTCAATTCATTTATCAACTTGCCTTATTACACGCTCTCTATATGGAGCCAAAGAATGACACTACTTACCTGTCCGAAAATTGCAATAATGAAAAAGTTCGTAAGAGATCATACGGAAATCATCATTTCTTGGAAGAAAATGGTTTTATTTTATAAAGTATTCTACATATCTCTTTTTGTAAATCCTTTCGTGTATATTGAACGGCAATGTCTTCACTAGAGTGAGTGAAGCACCTCAAGCACACAATTATACAGGTAATTTATAAAGATATCACGTCTGAGGCAGAAACCACCCTTGGAGGACCCCGGTTCCCACATGCCTGTGTCTTACAATCATATGAACAAAACCTGTCTAGATAGCTAACTACTTTTAAATGTATTAAATAGCTAGGAAATTTGTAAGGTGCAAGTTTAAAAAGCCAACCGAGGAAATCTCTCAAAGATGGAATGATTGTCTAGCTTGATTATCTAGATGTAAGGATAAATCCAATATGATATATTCATATTTAAGATGTGACATTATATGAGGATTATATGTTTATTAGAGAGGTTTGTTTTTGTGTTATTTTTTTAATTCAAGTTCCTTCCAAATAGGCGAAAGGGTTGTGGTATGGTATGGTGGTATGCACAATTGTGCAAGGTTTCATAAAAATCTATCGAGCCGTTTAGGAGTTATAGCGATTTTAATTGAATAATCGCCAGCACGTGGTCGGTGACTTGCCGACAGCGGCGGGCCTTTGTTCCTTTTGATCGCTAGGCGCCACCCCGCGTAAGTCAAAAGTTGCTCCTTTTGACCCGGAAAAAAAGCTAACCCCCTAATCAACACCCGCTGAGAAACTTTCTTTCAGTGGGTTGATTGTGTTTTTCGCCCCCTTCACTAGATTTCGCTAGTGTCGCGGGGCTTCACCTGTTATAGCTCAGTCCCTGTGCGTTGTAGGAGGAACTTTGCTTAAAGTAAGTTTATCGTACGTGTACAGTGAACATAAGTATATATAAATTTTTTTTTTTTTTTTTTTTTTTTTTTTTTTTTTTTTTCCCACCCTCACTGCGTACTATAGAACCTTGCTAGTGCTATCCACTCCAACATGCTGAGGAGATTATTATCGCCCGCGACCTCACCGGAGAAACCTAGAAAGAACGTAGAGAACACTAGAATGCCCTCCACAGCTCTAGTTCAGAAACCCATGGACGCCGTTGACGGCACACCTGCACGCGCGATCAATAATGACTTGATAGTTGAAGATACTACAAGTAGTAATGCCAGCATTAATGATACACCTATGGTTAAGAGGAGGAGAACCAGGGACCGCAAGGATAGCGAAATCGAACTGAAAAGTGTTTCACCCGTCATCGAGGCTAACAACCTCAGAATGCGGTTGGGACAACACATGATAGAACCAGCTAACAAATGCCCGAAACCAGTCACGAAGTATGCTATGGAGGTCGTCGATCGGCTCGTTAGCATCATAGGCGAATTATCCCATGAAAACGCCGGCCTTGCATCGTCCTTGGCTGCGGCTCAGGG
>JASJUQ010001027.1:3476-15143 GCA_039619505.1 Cimex hemipterus | reverse complement strand
TTAGTTATAATTGAACATTGGATATCAACTTACAAAATTTAATTTTAAAATAAAGTGCCTGATAAAAGGCCTACTTTGATAGAGTAGAACATGCGACATAATTCGTCTTTATTATAAAGCTTAGATTACAACTAAGACCTAGGGCTTCAAAGTCCCCCATGCTACTAATACAACACTTTATAAAAAGATAAGCTAAATTCAAGCTTTCAGGTTCATACCCTGAACATAGAAGCACTAATCTTCTTCTTTTTAATTTTTAAATATTCAAACAAGTTATTATTTTTTTCTATAGTAATTTTAAGAACACTATTTGTTTTAAGATCGAATAATTGAATTAGAATTTGGATAGGATTAGAAATCAATCTAATGTCATTTATCCCTCTTGTATTTAATACGAAAAACACACCCTTATCTGAAGGATGTATAATATACTTTCTTATTCAAGCCATTAGATCTATATTGATATTATTTTCCATTTTGATTAAATCAACCCAAACAATTGAAATAATAGACCCTACCCACCTGGTTCTAATTATTAGCATAATAATAAAATTAGGGCTTCCCCCATTCCATTTTTGATTTGTATCCATAATAAAAAAAATAGAATGATATTCATGCCTTATGTTGATAACCTGGCAAAGGATTGCCCCATTATTAATCATATCATATCTTAACTTCAGAACTACTATCGCTTTAGTGGCTACTTTAACAGCAAACGTTGCTGCCATTAATCAAACGGATCTACGAAAAATTATAGCCCTATCTTCAATTAACCACATAGGATGAATATTAACTTGTATAAGAGAAAGTAATACATGAATAATTTATCTGATATTTTACTTTTTCTTATCCTCGTCTCTATTAATATTTCTTAAAAAGAGGAAGATTATATTTATCAACCAAATGAGAAAAATACATAGCACACCTGACAAATTAGCTTTATCCATATTAATAATAAGCATAGCAGGCTTGCCTCCCTTTATTGGGTTTTTACCTAAATGAATAGCAATTCAATATATAGTTATAAACATAAACATCTTTATAGCATACATAATAATAATAACATCAATTATTGCAGTATTTTATTATCTTCGAATAATTAATGCAACTATGCTACTTTACTCAAGTAAAAGTAAATGAACTATAACCCAAACAAAATCATATAGATCTTATATGGTAATATGCAACTTATTGCTACCCATTTCGCTATTTTTAGTAAATTAAAAATCTTAAGTTAAATAAAACTATTAACCTTCAAAGTTAAAAATATAAACATTATAGATTTTAGTCCAAAAACAACTTCGAATTTGCAATTCAATATTATAAATTTAACTATAAAATCTAATAAGAGGCACATGCCATAAATAAATTTACAATTTATTGCCTAACGCTTCGGCCACCTTATTTATGAAAAAATGATTAATGTCGACCAACCACAAAGACATTGGAACTTTATATTTTTTATTCGGAATGTGGGCAGGGATGCTGGGAACATCTATAAGATGAATTATTCGAATTGAATTAACCCAACCAGGCTCTTTTATTGGAGACGATCACATTTATAACGTAATTGTAACTGCACATGCCTTTGTAATAATTTTTTTCATGGTAATACCAATTATAATTGGTGGGTTTGGCAATTGATTAGTACCATTAATAATTGGGGCTCCCGATATAGCATTTCCACGCCTTAACAACATAAGATTCTGGCTGCTTCCCCCATCATTAATTATACTACTAATTAGAAGAAGATCAGGAATAGGGGTAGGCACTGGGTGAACTGTCTACCCCCCCTTATCTGGAAATATTGCCCATATAGGACATTCAGTCGATTTCGCTATTTTTAGCTTACATTTAGCAGGAATCAGATCAATCCTAGGAGCAATCAATTTTATTACCACCATTCTAAATATACGTCCTGCCGGAATAACCCTAGAACGAACACCATTATTTGTTTGATCTGTAGGAATTACAGCACTATTATTATTATTATCTCTACCTGTATTAGCGGGTGCTATTACTATACTATTAACCGATCGTAATTTGAATACTTCATTTTTCGACCCTGTAGGGGGGGGAGACCCTATTCTATATCAACATTTATTCTGATTTTTTGGCCACCCTGAAGTATATATTTTAATTCTTCCAGGATTTGGGTTAATCTCACACATTATTAGTAAAGAAAGAGGAAAAAACGAAACATTTGGGCCTTTAGGAATAATTTACGCCATATTAGCAATTGGAATCTTAGGGTTTATCGTGTGAGCACACCATATATTCACAGTAGGAATAGATGTAGATACTCGTGCATATTTCACCTCTGCAACCATAATTATTGCTGTTCCTACTGGAATTAAAATTTTTAGATGGCTAGCCACCCTTCATGGGAGAAAAGTATCATTCTCACCATCTATTATATGGGCAATAGGATTCGTTTTTTTATTCACTATAGGGGGGATGACAGGGGTAATTCTAGCCAACTCTTCCATCGATGTAGTTCTACACGATACATATTACGTTGTCGCACACTTCCACTATGTACTATCCATAGGAGCTGTATTTGCTATTATGGGCAGATTTATTCAATGCTTCCCTTTATTCACCGGGTTAACTATAAACCCCAAATGATTAAAAATACAATTCTTTACCATATTTATTGGTGTAAATATAACTTTCTTTCCTCAACACTTCTTACGATTAAGCGGAATACCACGACGGTACTCAGATTATCCTGATATATATATACCATGAAACACTCTATCCTCTATTGGAAGAGCTATTTCTATCGTAAGAATCTTCATATTTATAATAATTATCTGAGAGTCATTAGTATCTAAACGACAAAGATTATTTAATAACAATATACCTTCTAACATTGAATGATTGCAACTTTCCCCCCCCTGTGAACACTCATATAACGAGTTACCAATTGTATTCTCATTCTAATATGGCAGACTAGTGCAATGAACTTAAGATTCATGTATAAAGAAAACTCTTTTATTAGAAATGTCTACCTGAAATTCATTTTCATTCCAAGATAGAAATTCTCCCGTAATAGAACAATTATTATTTTTTCACGATAACACAATAATAATCCTCACAGCCATTATTACAATTGTGTCTTACTCAATAATGAATACCATAATAAACAAAATAATCAACCGGTATTTACTAAATAATCAATCTATTGAACTATTATGAACCATTTTACCTGCAGTAACTCTACTTTTTATTGCATTACCATCTCTAAAAGTTCTTTATTTAATAGACGATATTACTAAACCAATAATAACAATCAAGGCAATTGGACATCAGTGATATTGAAGATATGAATATTCTGATTTTAGAAATATTGAATTTGAATCTTACATAAAAAGAACATCAGAAATGAATGAAAATGAATTTCGCCTGTTAGAAACTAATAATGGAACCGTTATACCAATAAATACTTCTATTCGACTACTAACCACATCAACAGACGTAATTCATTCATGAACTATTCCCACGCTAGGAGTAAAAATTGATGCCATTCCTGGGCGCCTAAACCAAAGATTAATTTTAATCAATCGACCAGGACTAATATACGGACAATGCTCTGAAATTTGTGGGGCAAATCACAGATTTATACCTATCGTAGTAGAAAGAATTGACATTCAACGATTCATTAAATGAATAGATACTTACTCATTAAGTGGCTGAAACGTTAAGCTATGGTCTCTTAAACCAAAATATAGTAAATTCACAAATACTCTTAATGAAGGAATTAGTTTAAAATAAAACAATAGCTTGTCAAGCTATAAATACTATAAAGTATTCCTTAATTCCGCAAATATCGCCAATATGATGAACAACATTAATATTATTTTTTATTACATGCAGAATAGCATTCTGTATTAATCTATTCTTCAATTTTACACCAAAAACAGCCTTAATAAACAAACAAAAGCAGCCAACACAGAACTGAAAATGATAGCTAACCTTTTTTCCTCATTTGACCCATCAACCAGAATTAATTTATCTATAAATTGATATAGTACAATAATTGGATTAATTATTATTCCACCCAAAATTTGAACTACACCCTCACGAATAACCATAATATTCACTATTTTGTATGATAGACTAAACTCAGAATTTATAACTAGCATAAGAAAGAAAAATATAAAAATTAACCTAATAATAATCTCCGTTTTTTTGTTTGTATCAGCAAACAACATTATAGGGCTATTACCATATACATTCACCAGATCCAGACACATAACATTTTCATTAACTATATCCCTCCCACTATGATTAACATTAATAATTTATGGGTGAATTAATTTTACAAACAAAATATTTACCCACACCTTACCAATAAACACCCCTATTATACTAATACCATTCATGGTATGTATTGAAACAGTGAGCAATATAATCCGGCCAACATCTCTAGCAGTACGATTAACTGCAAACATGATTGCAGGACACCTATTTATAATTCTACTAGGAAACTTAGCCATAAGAATGGAATATTACATAAATACATCTATAATTATCACTCAAATAATATTAATAATATTTGAAGCAGGAGTTTCTATTATCCAAGCCTATGTATTAACCACGCTAAGTACCTTATACATTAAAGAAGTAGCCTATGAAACAAAATAAAAACCACCCATATCACTTAGTAGATTACAGACCTTGGCCTCTTACAGGATCAATTGGAGTAATAACTCTAACCTATGGATTAGTAATATGATTCCATAAAAAAGAAAGATTATTAATTATCCTAGGACTAATTATTATTACACTAACTATATTTCAATGATGACGAGATATTATCCGAGAAAGAACTTTTCAAGGCCACCACACAACAAAGGTTGTTAAAAGTATTAAAATGGGAATAATTTTATTTATTATTTCTGAAATTTTGTTTTTTGTATCATTCTTTTGAGCTTTCCTGCACAGAAGAATCTCTCCATCCATTGAAATCGGCAACACTTGACCACCAATCGGTATTAAACCTTTCAACCCTATAGAAGTACCCCTATTAAATACCATAATTTTATTAACATCAGGAATCAGAATCACATGAGCACATCACAGAATTATAGAAAGAAAACACTCACAGACAAACAAAGGTTTATTAACAACTGTTATATTAGGAATCATATTCTCAATGTTACAAGGATATGAATACTACCAAGCTGAATTCACTATTTCAGACTCAATTTATGGGTCATGTTTTTTCATAATTACAGGGTTTCATGGATTGCACGTAATAGTTGGAACCTTATTCTTAACAGTATGCTTATTACGCAACGTAAAAAATCACTTCTCTAAATTCCACCATCTAGGCTTTGAGGCTGCTTCGTGGTATTGACACTTCGTAGACGTAGTATGATTATTCGTATACATCATCATTTATTGATGAGGCAGATAACTTATTCTTTTAGTATATTATGTATATCTAACTTCCAATTAGAAGGACTTTAAAAAGAAAGAATAATCCTCATAATTACAACTATAATTACAACAGCACTTGTTATTTCAATAATAATAATAGCACTATGCATCATAACAAGAAAAAAAAGAAATATAGATCGAGAAAAAATATCCCCGTTTGAATGCGGGTTTGATCCTAAGAGATCGCCTCGAATACCATTCTCAATCCAATTTTTCTTAGTTGCAACCTTATTTCTAGTATTTGATGTAGAAATTACAATTATTATTCCTATAATTATTACATTAAACATAACTTCAACAACTATTTGATTAATTTCCACCACTACATTTATTGTAACACTGCTTACTGGACTTTATTATGAATGATATAACAATATATTAGAATGATCTTCTTAGGGAATGTAGTTAAAAATAACATTTAATTTGCAATTAAAAAGTACTTAAATAAATTAGTCTTTCTCAACCTAAGTAATGAAGTAAAACTTACATTTAGTTTCGACCTAAAAAAAGAGATTAATATCTCCTTACTTTTAGTAGAAGCCAAAAAGAGGCGATCTATTGTTAATAGATTTATTGATAAAAATATCCTATTAAAAGAGAATGATTGTAACTAAAAGAAGCTGCTAACTATCTTTTAAAGCGGTTAAAATCCGTTTTTCTCTTATTTGAGTAGTTTATAAAAAAACATTTCATTTTCAATGAAAAAAAAATTAATAATTCTTAAATACTAAAAGAGAAATAATCTCATACAAGCAGCTTCAATGCTTTGCTTTAACTTAAGCTATTTTAATTAAAGAAAGAAAAAGAATGATACAAAAATAAAAGATACCAAAATTAACCTAATACTATTATTATAAAACTTAGCAGTATTGACTGAAACCTTAATTATAAATATAAATAAAGAACGAGATATTAAATATTCTCCCCAACCGCAATCAATATTAATAAATAAAATTTTAGAAAGCCCCAAACCAAAATTACCTATAAAATAAGCTCTAAAATAAGGTATAAACAATATAGAGCCAAAAAAAGCAGCCATTAAATAAAAATTATAATTCAATGAACAAATTATATATGAAATCACAGCTCTAATAATAATAATAAATAAAGGCAACAATTTAACAAATACACTTAAACAATATAGGTCAGGAACTAAAAAAATTACTCAACTCAAAAAGCTCCCACCTAAAATAGACATTATAACCATAATAAATATAGAAAAGACCATAAAATTATCTTCAACATAACTTTGACAACAAAATAAATTATCATTGCCCAATGTATAATAAAGTAATCGCACTGAATACGCCACAGTTAGCCCTACAGAAGCATAATATAAACAAATAATAAATAAATTATTATAACTACATCTCAACGCCTCAAGTGTTATATCTTTAGAATAAAACCCAGATATAAAAGGAAACCCACAAAGAGATATATTAGAAATAATAAAACAAGTATATGTCCAAGGAACACTCTTATAAACTCCCCCTATTAAACGCAAATCCTGTCTATTTGACGCAACATGAATAATTAAGCCTGCGCACAAAAATAATAAAGCCCTAAAAAAAGCATGCATTAATAAATGAAAAAAGGCTAAAATAGGATACCCAATAAACAAAATACCCACTATAAACCCTAACTGTCTTAAGGTTGAAAGAGCAATAACCTTTTTTAAATCAAACTCAAAAACTGCTCTCAAACCAGAAAGAAATATTGTTAATGCTCCAATATAAACGAAAAACTCACAATCGTAATTAATAAACAGGTAATTAAAACGAATCAACAAATAAACTCCAGCAGTAACGAGAGTAGAGGAGTGGACTAACGCAGAAACAGGGGTTGGGGCTGCTATTGCAGCAGGCAATCAAGAAGAGAATGGGATCTGAGCTCTCCTAGTAAATCTAGCTAACACAACTATTAATAAAACTATAATTATATTAAAATCCCAAAGACCTACAAAAAAAAGATAATGCCAGCCCCCAAAATTAAACATTCAAGCCAAAGCTATCAACAAAGCCACATCACCAACACGATTAATTAAAATTGTTAACATACCCGCATTATAAGAATTATAATTTTGAAAATAAACAACTAACCCATATGAAACAAGCCCAAGACCGTCTCAGCCCAATAAGATGCTAATTAAACTTGGACTAATAACTATAAACAGCATTCTCAAAACAAACATTAAAACTAAATATAAAAATCGAATATTATTTATATCGCCTGACATGTAAGAAAAACTGTATAGAATAACTATAGAAGAAATAAACAAAACAAATGATATAAACACTAAAGACATCCAATCCAAAAGTACAACAAATGACAAACTAACAGAATTCATAGAAACCAGCTCTCAATCTAGAAAAACAACATAACTATAATTTACAAAACAAAGCCCCAATACAAACAAAAAACTCCCCGCCACAAATAAATAAAAAGAACTTAATAAATACAAAATTACTCACAGCAAACACATGCACCCGTAGTCCCACAAACTAACATTCTATATTAAACTATGATAAGCAATAAAACAAAAATAGAAAATCAACCCTAAACACAAAAAAATTTAAAGGAAGTCAATGCATAAAAACCAATAAATATTCACGAACTCTAGCATTAGATCTAAAAAACACACCCTTATGCAAAAGCCCATGTTGGGTTATGCAATATAAATAAATTCTATAACAACAACTTATAAAAGAAATAATTATTAAAAACCCTATAGTAAGTGTTCTTCAGCATAGAATTCTATTTAACAGAAAAATCTCCCCCAATAAATTTAAAGAAGGAGGTCTAGATATATTATTAGCTCTAAATATAAATCAAAACAAACTCATAGAAGGTATAATTGAAATAAAACCCCTATTAATAAATAATCTCCGTCTATGAGAACGCTCATAAACAATATTTGCTAGAACAAATAAACCAGAAGAACATAAACCATGACCTAACATCAATAAAATTGAACCTACCAAACCCCAAGCATTAAAAGTAAATAAGCCACAAATAACTAATCCCATATGAGACACTGAAGAATAAGCAATCAAACATTTAATATCAGTCTGAAATAAACAAACAAAAGCAGCCAACACAGAACCTAAAAGACCAAGACCTACAAAAACAAAAGAAACATTAACATAATACTTATACATAAAATGTATAATCCGAATAATTCCATAACCCCCCAACTTCAATAATACACCAGCTAAAATTATAGAACCAAAAACAGGAGCCTCAACATGGGCTTTAGGGAGTCAAAAATGAAAAATAAACATAGGCATCCTAACCAAAAAGGCCAAAACTAAGGATACATGCAAATAAAAACTATTAAACCCAGTCAAAAACCACCAAATAAAACTTCCCGACACAGAACCTAAAAAACAAACACCCAGCAAAAGAGGTAAAGAAGCAAAAAGTATATAGAATAACAAATAAAACCCTGCATTCAAACGCTCAGGCTGGGGTCCTCAACCAAAAATAAGAAATAAAGTAGGAATTAAAGTAGACTCAAAAAAAACAAAGAACAAAAACGTATTAACAGTTATAAAACAACCGACCAAAAATAAAATCAACAAAATACAAAGAAATAAAAAATCACCAGCAGATGAAGAAGATTTAAACATATAACCTGACAAAATTATCAAAATCACAATTCACAAAGACAAAAAAATCAAACACAAAGAAAGACTATCAGCCCCTAAAGAGAATGATAATATTCTAAAATAAGACAAAAACCATCTGCTAAAAAACTTTACAAAAAACAAAATTAAAATAAAATTCATTACTTCCCCAAAATATCCTAACATGGCCACAGGTATCAAAAAAAGCAAAGATAAAATTATTATCATACTAACAAGGATATACTCTGCAAACTATCATTACCATGACACCGAATTAACCCTACCAAAAGGGATAAACCCAGAACACCCTCACAAACAGAAAAGGACAAATAAATTATAATAAAATAATAACCAGCCCCTAAAGATGTGAAAAAAAGAAAAAGCATTAAAAATATAATTAAAACCAGATATTCTAACCCAAGCAATATAAGAAGTAAATGCTTATAAACCTTACAGTAAACAAATAAACCTGCCACAAATAAGTAACACAAAAAAACAGACATAAGTTTTAATAGTTTATTAAAAATAATGATCTTGTAAATCATAGATAGGATTTAACCTTTAAAACTTCAACAAAAGACAAATTATTATCTAACATTAATCTCCAAAACTAATATTTTTATTAAACTACATGTTGGCAGCAATAAATATAATTATTTAAAGCAAAATCTCATTTTCCCCCATAAGGAGGAAAAAATGGGGGAAGTGTAAAGGATATGAATATATGTAACTTAAGAGGCTGCCCTTGGGCTTGTCTACTAGTTTCTGACTAATAACATTAAATTCAGCTTTAATTAAAATGATCTTAAACTATCATAAACAAAATAAAACCTTTAAAGCTTATATAATAACATAAATGTTATATTATAAATTATTATAATCGCTATAATCATTATTTCAATCTACTTTATAAAGTCCAAACATCCTTTAAGAATAGGTGGCACCTTAATTTTACAGTCAGTTTGTGTTAGTTTGCTAGCCGGATTAGCATGTACATTTATATTCTCATACATCATAATAATAATCATGCTAAGAGGGATATTAGTCCTATTTATATATATAGCAAACGTAGCCTCAAATGAGAAATTTACGATAAAAAGAAAGAACCTATTATTAATACTGATAATCCCCATTCTACTCACTGAACTAGACCCAATTATTTTTAATATGAATAATTATAAAATAAAAACCACCCTAAAATATGAAATTGCACCCTCAATAGGAAACCTATTTTTAATAGAAACTATACCCCTAATTATTATAACTGTCCTATATTTATTTTATACTATAATTGTCGTTTCATCAATTGTTAATATTCATGAAGGACCAATACGCTCAAAAAGATAATGAACTTCCCCCTACGTAAAACACACCCCTTAATCAAAGTTTTAAACAACATATTAATTGATTTGCCCTGCCCAACAAGAATCTCCAATTGATGAAATTTTGGATCCTTACTTAGTTTATGCTTAATAATTCAATTAATTACTGGGATTCTTCTTGCTATACACTACACAGCCAATATTGAACTAGCATTTGATAGAGTTATCCATATCATGCGCGACGTTAATAATGGCTGACTGTTACGAAGCATGCACGCCAATGGTGCTTCCTTTTTCTTTATTTGCATGTATCTTCACGTAGGCCGTGGAATTTACTATAACTCCTTTCAATTAATTCATACTTGAATAGTGGGGGTTTTGCTTTTAACATTAACCATAGCCACAGCCTTCCTAGGATACGTTCTACCATGAGGTCAAATATCCCTATGAGGAGCAACAGTAATCACAAATTTACTATCAATTATTCCCTATGTAGGAAAAAACATCATTATATGACTGTGAGGAGGATTCTCAATTGAAAATGCCACCCTTACACGATTTTTTACAATACATTTCCTGCTACCATTTATTATTATTATATTTATTATTATTCATTTATTATATTTGCACCAATCGGGATCCAATAACCCCTTAGGGATAAATAGAAACACTGATAAAATCCCATTTCATCCCTATTTTTCCATTAAAGACATCATAGGCTGTGCAATGATAACATTATTATTCTTAATACTAAACATGATAGAGCCTCAAATATTAGGCGACCCAGAAAACTTTATCCCAGCTAATCCGCTGATCACCCCTATTCATATTCAACCTGAATGATACTTTTTATTTGCTTACGCAATCCTACGATCTATCCCAAATAAAATAGGGGGGGTAATTGCCATATTAATAGCAATCAGAATATTAATATTTTTACCCCTTTTAAACCAAACTACCCTACCAAACTTTAAATATTATCCCCTAAGTAAAATGCTATTCTGAACATTTCTGTGCATGTGAACACTATTGACATGAATTGGGGCTAAGCCCGCAGAAGAACCGTACATTTTTACAGGTCAAATATTATCAATTAGATATTTTAGATACTTCTTTATCTCCCCCATCATATCAAAGGTATGAGATAAAATAACTAAATAGCCAAGTAGCTTAAATTAAAGCATGTATTTTGAAAATACAAGATAGAAAAATAAAATTTTTATTGGCTTGTCTACTAGTTTCTGACTAATAACATTAAATCCTTTAATTAT
>JASJUQ010001022.1:12872-25734 GCA_039619505.1 Cimex hemipterus | reverse complement strand
TTTTTTTTTTTTTTTTTTCCGCAACAGCAGAGGTCATATAAACCCTCAGGGGTCGGTTTTTTTGAAAACAAGCCCATCTGTAAGTATGTCAGGTTCGAATGCAGGGCCGCTGGATTCGAACCCGAGACCTTCACATTACAGTGATGAGCGCCGTGTCAAAGATTAAACCTTGTGGCCACCGACGCCCCCACAAATTTTATTGTGATGGTTTTTAAGATATTGTTAATAATAAACGCAAGAATGGAATTTCTTGTACATCTACTTTGATGAAAAAGCCTTCGTAGCTAATTTTAAGCTCTGTAAACTTTATTGAAACTTTTAAGATATTTATAACAATAAACGTAAAAATTGACTGTTTTGCCACTTAATTTGACTTCTTGGTAAGTTTCTCATTGCCGTTTTATCGATGCAATCGTAGTTTTTGTATCAAAACAACCAAAAGTTCACGCCTCATTTAAACAATAGTCAGATATATATTTTACAAGGGCATCATGGCAAGAAAGATGGACAAACAGCAATAAAGGTCGGCTGACATCCAGATTTTTACCCAACGTTGAAAATGGCTACAACCCACATGGAAACTTCGTAAGTTATCTTCATAAATATAAGAAAAGAGAAAGCCCTTTATGCTCCGTTTCCAGCACTGAAGAAGACGCCGAATATAAACTCTTTATCCGTATCAAATTCAGTGCAGAAAGAGAACGTTTGCGAAAGACCACCACCTCAGAGGAATGGCCACATAATCTCCAAACGCTAGTCCGTGATATTAAATCATTTCGAGCACTAAAAGACTGCGTCAAATACCCTTAAATGAACAAGTCCCTATTAATTCTAATTTCTAAGAGTCACCCAGAGTTAAGCAGATTTATTTTAACAAGACAAAAATTATTAAGATTATGTGGAAAGCATAAACATAAATTATATTTATTTATTTCATTTTATTTATTTTATTTTATTTATTTATTTTTTAATAAAACACTCCTGATGATTTTCCACCATTTTCAAAAAGCCAGAACTGGAAAATTTGCTCCTTTTTTGGTATTTTTTCATTAAGATATTTCCCATAATATTTTTATTAATTAAAGGATAAACAAACAGTTTAAAGCACAAGAAATGAATAAAAAATGGAATAAGCATTATAAATTTGCTATGAAGTTGGAACTGTTATCCGCAGTTCTATTATATTTTGTCCAATGTAGTTTAATTAAATGATTTATAAAATGAGAAAATTTCTTTATCGTTGTGTGTGAGATTAGCCATATTAATTAAACCACGCCTGCAAGTTCAGCGAAGCACATACGGTCAGGCGTTACACAACCTGGTCATTGTTCTCGTCAATCGGTCAATCTGGGAGTGCCGATTTTAAATATATCAAGCGACGGTTTAAAAAAAAAAAAAAAAAATTTACAAAGATAATTGTTTTGAGGGGGTTGATTAGAACATTTATCTTTCTACTTCACATCTCTGAGTGCTGATAGTTTTTTGTTTTGTTTTTTTGTTTACAGGTATGTCGATTTTTTTCCCCCTCTTTGAGACAAGAGGACAAAAAGAAACAATTTTTCAGTCAATACGAGAAGCAATAAAGAGTGGGACTGTTATCTCGTGTACATCATATGTTCCGTTATGCAATCAAACTTTGACGTACATCATGATGGTAATTATTCTTTCTTTTTTTTCCCCTTTTACCCCCTGTTATGGTTTCAGTTATCTCTGAGCTTTTTTTATAATCTTTTTTTACCCTCTAATCTTATTTATCGCCGCAATGCTCACAGAAGAGAGCACCTTTGAAATAACAAATGTGTTATTTGCACCCAAAAAAAAAAAATTATTACATGAGGACTTTATTCATGGAATGACGATTAATCCAAAAATTACTTGGTTTAATTAATTTCATACAAAAATCAACGTTATTTTTATTTTATTTAAATGAAAAATTTCTTTTTAAGTTTTAGTTTTTATGTCTGTTGATGATTTTGTTTTGAATAAAAATACAGTTTTTCCACTAGTGACATTTTCAAGAAACATTTCGAGTATGAATATGAGACATAAAAACAGCATTACTTATATAAACCTATATAAATAAAGTTTATAGACCTTGAAATCCTGGTTCTTTTGACAGAAAATTTATAATTGTGCGATAAACCTTTTTTTGAGAACTTTGCCTTCAAAGTTTATAAAATGCCCCTTACCAAAATAAGCAAGAAAACACCGTTTTTTGCGTTTAATATTAGGAATAGCTTAAAGATTGATTAAATGAATTTTGTAGGGTTTGAGATCCTGGTTCTTTTCATACAAAATTATAATTGTACGATAAGTTCTTATTGAAAAATTCGCTTGCCAAATAAGAACATGGCAGCCCACAAATTTATGCTTATGAAAAACAGTATATTTATGGGGTTTTCATTAAGAATATCGTAAAAATTGTTTAAATGAAGTTTGAAGAGTTTGACGATCTGATTCTTTTCATACAAAAATCATAATTGTGTGAAAACCCGTTCTTGAGAAATTTGCCTTAAAAGTTGACAAAAAGCCATTTTTTGTGTTAGTATTTAATTTATCTTTAAAATTGAATAAATGAGTAAGTTTTTATTGAAAAAATCGCTTACAAAGTGAGAAAATGGCAGATTATCTTAAAAATTGAATAAATGAATTTTGTAGAGCTTGAAATCCTGGTTATTTGCATAGAAATAATAATAATTTTCCGATCAGATTTTATTGAGAAATTATCTTACAAGGTGAAGACATGGCGATCAAGTATGAATATGAGACAAAACCAAGGGATGGTAAGTACGTCGGGTACGCTGGATTCGAACCCTGGACCTTAACCTTGCAGTGATGGCCGCCTAAACCGATCCTCCCCCCCCCTTATCGTGGTGTTTATTGTTTTAGTTTAAATATCAGGTCATTTTCTCAGTATTCAAAAAATTCTCGCAAATTTAAGTGCGAGTGCTTGAGTCAAAGGGAAAGAGGTAGAGTGTGGTGGTTCAGGATGAGAATGAGTTAAATTAATAAGTGATTGAGTGGTTGAGTGAATTTTTTTTGTAAAAAAAGTTTTTAAATTGACTTCGTCCTCGAGCAATTTTCGAATTAAACGCGAAAAGAAAGGCCTGTGGTGGGGATGGTGTACAAAATCCTGGCCGTGCCCCCGCTGGCTCATTGAACACTGGTCTCTCCTCGGCAAAGGAGTCAAGACAAAGTTTTATCCTCCGCCTAAAACAACAAAAAAAAATTCTTTTATTTGTTAATTATTATTCTTCTAAAGGGAAATTGTTTAAACAATTAGAATGGCTCTACCACTCCACAAAGTTCTTGTGAGCGACGCCGTCGACGAGACCTGCGTCCATCTCCTCCAGAAGTACGGTTTCTTCGTGACATGCAAATACAAACTCTCGACGGAAGAACTCATGAAGGAAATACAGGTGAGTCCTTTTTTTTTAAACATTTTTTTCTTTTATTTTTGCCCGATTCAGAAAATAATTTTTAACCCAAGCCGGTATGAAATTTATCTAGTTAACTTTTTTTTTTCTTTTTTTTTGAAAAAACAACTTTTCAGTTTATTTTTTATGTTTTATGTCCTGTTATATCAAAAAAGACGGGAAAAATCATGACTCTCTCCCACCGACCGTTGGCAATTTGCAGAAAGAAAGACGAAAGAAAAGCCCCTTTTGCAAAATTTATTTCAAAAACGTAGTAGAAATCTGTTTTAGTTTACAGAGCTTGAAATCATGGTTCTTTCCGTACAGAAATTATAATTTTCCGTTAATTCTATATTGAGAAATTCGCTTACGAAGTGAGAACATGCAGATCAAGAATGAATATGAGGAAAAACCAGCATTATTCTGCGTTTTTCATTAAGATTCTCTTAAAAATGGTCCAAATAGAATTTGTACGACTCAAAATCCTGGGTTTATGGATACAAAAATGATGATTGCGCGATAAACCGTTTTTGAGAACTTGACCTTCAAAGTTCATAAAATACACCTTATCAACATATCGAGAAAACACCATTTTTTGCGTTTAATATACAATATCTTAAAAATTTTATAAATAAAGTTTTTGGAGCTTGAAATCCTGTGTATATTTGATATAAAAATTATACTTGTGCGAAAAACCTTTCTTTATAAATTTGCCTTTAAAGTTAATAAAATGCCCTTTACCAGAATAAGCTAGAAAACACCATTTTTTGCGTTTAATATGTAATTATCTTGAAAATTGAATAAATAAAGTTTTTAGAGCTTTAAATTCTGTTTCTTTTGATGCATAAATTATAATTGTGCAAGAAACCGTTCTTGGGAAATTTGCGTTTAAAGTTTAAAAAATCCCCCTTACTAAAATAAGCGAGAAATCACCATATTTTGCGTTTAATACATAATTATCTTAAAAGTTGTATAAAGTTTTTATAGGTTCAAATCCTGTGTATTTCGATGTAAAAATTATAATTGTGCGATAAACCGTTCTTGAGAAATTTGTCCCTAAACCTAATAAAATGGCCCTTATAAAAATAATCAAGAAAACAGCATTTTTTGGCTATCAATGTTAGGAATATCTTAAAAATTCATTAAGTGAAGTTTGTAGAGGTTGAAATCCTGGTGTTTTTTTGTTTTTTTTTTTTTCATAGAAAAATTATTATTTTACGACGTCTTTATTAAGAAATTCTCTTACAAATGGAGAACGATCAAGTACGATTATAGGGCAAACCAGCAATTTTCTGCCTTTTTTAATTAAGAATATACTAAAATTCAATTAAATGAAGTTTATTTAGCTTGAAATCACGTTTCTTTTGATACCGAAATTATAATTGTGCGACATTATTTCAGAAGTTCGCTACTAAATTTAGGACATGGCGACCAAGTATGAAATACGAGACCAAACAGCCATTTTTTTTTTTTTTTTTTTTTTTTTTTTTTTCACTGATAATCGTAAATATCGTAAATACTAATTCTACCGTCGTATCGTTCTTTTGATGTAAAAATTATCCCCATAAACTATTAAGTGATAAATCTCCACTTTTATCTGAGTTTATGCTTCCTTTACATTTTTTTTTCTTTTTTTGTATATTTCCACATGATATTTGACAAAACAGCCAATTTTTCCTCCAATTCCAATTTTTCTTTACGATAATGATTAAAGGGAGTGAAACCCCGAAGGTTTTGTTATAAAAATCACGATTGCGCGATATTTATTCAGCGCTTTACCAAGAAGTAAAAAAAAAAGCTTCTTATCAAAATAAGTTAAAAAACGGCCGATTTTTATGTTTATCATTAAGAAGATTATAATTATTAGATCAGCCTTTCTTGGGAGATTTTCCTCTTCGGCGAGAGCACGTGGCCCATGGACAAAATAGCCCATTCATAACCGATTTGTTGCACATGTCTGAAAAATCGTTTAAGTAAAGTTTGTAGGCCTTGAAATTCTGGTTGTATTAGCAAATAATTGCCTCTAAAGTTAGATCTTGGCGCCCATAAACGATTGACAAAACCCAGTTTTTGAATATATCAGAAAAATTGTTTTAGTCGAGTATGTTGTGTATGAAATCCTGCTTGTTTTGATACACAAAAACCTTATCGGCGTAATAAATGTTAAAATAGTTTGTGTACGTTTTAGAGGATACAATTCTAATGAGTATCGTCGTTCAGATTTGAGTGTTTTTATCTTTTGTTTATTTCCAAGTTGGATCTGTCTTTGTTTACAAAATTTCTCAGTGCCGGCTTATCAGACCGGATTTTTCGCATTTGTAGAAAAGGAATTGCAACCAATATAGGTTTCACCCCTAAAGTTTTTATCGTCTTTGAAAACACATTTTTTCAAGCATTATAAGTTTTGTATGAAAACAACAATAATTTCATGCTCTGTATAATTCACATACACAGTATTTAGATCAGGTAAAAACTGCGCTTTTGTACCTCGTAGTGGTTCGTTCATGGGCGCCAGTTCCGAATAAGGGAGAAAGGAACTTTTTTTTTTCGTTTAATGCTAGGAATATCTTAAAAATTGATTAAATGAACTCTGTAGAACTTGAAATCCTGGTTTTTTCCCGTAGAAAAATTATAAATTTCCGATGAACCGTTTTTGAGAAATTTTCCTTCAAAGTGAGTACATTGTATAAGTATGAATACGAGACAAAATAAACATATTTAAGCGCGTTTTTCATTTAAGAATACTTAAAAATAGCATAAATACCCCCAGCAAATTAATAGAAATGTTAAATGATGGGGTGAGTGTGGTGTTCAATACCTTCCAAAAGGATAGTTCCTACTCACAGTAAGTGAGTAGGAACTATCCTTTTGGAAGGTATTAAATACCCCCATGTCCTGATATTTTGAGAGGATTTTTCAAGTCCCTAAAGTGTAAATTTTATATTTAAATGACGAATATATTTTTTTTTTACAATTTTTACAATATTAAAAAAAGAAAATCTGCTATTTTTGACAGATGGCTATTGCATCATTGACAGACTTAGACTCGTGATAACTCAAAAACGGCTTAAAATGGAATTATGTAACTGTAATTGTGCGAGAAACCGTTCTTGAGAAATTTGGCTTCAAAAGTTAGTAAAAAGGCCCCTTACCAAAATAAGCGAGAAAAACACCATTTTTTTGCATCTAATTTTAGGAATATCTTAAAAATCTATTGAATGAAGTTTGTACAGCTTGAAATCCTGGTTCTTTTCATACAAAAATTATATTTTTCAGATGCTTTATTGAGAAATTCGCTTACAAAATGAGGACATGGCGATCAAGCATAAATGTGAGACAAAACCACATACTTTTTTATGAAAAGAACGAGGACTTCAAGCTCTACAAATTTCATTGAATCAATTTCTACGATATTCCTAATATTAGATGCAAAAAAAATGGTGTTTTCTCGATTATATATACACTTTATTTATACAAATTTTAAGATATTCTTGAAGACAGATTTTTAAAAAAATTTCACTTATTTTGATAAGGAGCTTCTTGTTGAATTTTTAAGAAAATTTCTCACCAAGACCGCAACGCTCAAGAATAATTTTTATGTCAAAAGGTTAAGAATTTTAAACTCTATAAACTTAAGAGAAACAAGTTTCTGATATTTTTAATGGTAGACGCAAAAAATTGTGTTTTCTCGCTTATTTTGATAACTTTGATTAACTTTAAAGGCCAAGGCAAATTTCTCAAAAACGGTTTGTTTCTTTCTATTAAAATGATCAAGATTTTAAACTTTACAAACCATTTAACAACATTGAAGAAATTTTAATGAAAAAAACGCAAAACTGACTTTTGTCGTTTATTTTGGTAAGAAGCATTTTGATGACCTGCTGGTAAATTTATCAATGAAGGCTTACCAAACGTTTTCAAACAGGTTCTGTACAAACTCTTATACAATTTTCATAATATTTCCACAAAAAATGAGGGAAAATAATAACGAATAAGCTCGCGGAGGGCAAATATCTCCAAAGATCCTAATTTTGAAATGTTTGAATTTTTCATATCCTGTCAATGGTATAACGTGGATGGAATAATTTTCCGAAGTGATTTCCTTTTTTGCTGTTGATTTGCCAGTTGCTGTTGCTTCGGGACTTGAAACACTCGACGCCGGGTGGTAAAACTTGCGGGTTTTATTATTTTTGCATTAATCGTACAAAGCTGAAGGTATTTTCTAGCTATTTGATCGGTGTTGGAATACCAGTTGAGTTTTGAGCTGAACGCATCGCTCACTGAGGAGGAAAAACCCCTGGCGTGGTGAATTGTAATCGTAATTTAGAGAGCAATTTCGCTTATCTCGAGTGTCGGAGAAAAAAAATCAGCAAACACAATAGATGGCTTTCTTCTCTTTGAACGTCCAAGGTTGCCGGATGATGGATTGGAATCCCGGAGACCATAACAATTTAAAAATTTAGCGAAATCTTTTTGCACAGAGCTTTCTTTACTCTGCGGGGATTTAGATTTTTCCTTTATAGGTTGAGGCCGGTTTTTATTTTTTTTTCTGTTTTGCCTGGGCAGTGCAAAGACCCCTTGCAATCGGCCTTGGGCGAGAAACACGGCAAAGCGAGTCACTTTTATTTTTCGAATTTATCGTAATCTTTCTTCATGAGTTCACTGGGCAGGTTTAAATCCAACGTGGCAACTTGAAACTCTGAGCTTGACACCCATACAGAAATATTTGAAAAAAAAAAACAGCCGATTTTTGCGTTTGTTGTAAAGAATATCCTAAAAATTCTAAAAATAGATAAAGTTTATAGAGTTGAAATTCTGGTTCATTCCATACTAAAATTATAATCTTTCGATAAGTCTTTATTGTGTAAATGGCTTTATAAAGTGGGGACATGGCGATCAAGTATGGATTTATGCGTTTTTCATTAGCAACACTTAACAACTGATAAATTGAAGTTGGTACAGCTTGAAATCTTGGTTCTTTTCATACAAAAGTTAGAATTTTTCGATAAGTCTTTATTGTGAAATTCCCTGGTAAAATGAGAATATGGCAATCACGTACGAATAACCAAAATTTTAATAAACCAGCAAATCTATGGGTTTTGCATTAAGAACAACATAAAAATTGTTTAAATTAAGTTTGTAGAGCTTTAAATCTTGGTTATTTTCATAGAAAAATTATAATTGTGAGAGAAGGCCTTCTTGAGAAATTTGCCTTCAAAGTTTATCAACCGAGAAAACGCCGTTATTTGCGTCTGCCATTAAAAATATCTTAAAATTTGTTTATGTAAAGTTTACAGAGCTTAAAATTCTTAAACTTTTGGCATAAGAATTATACTCGTGCAACGAGCTGTTATTGTGTAATTTGCACTGTGTAACGGCAGAACTGCAGTTTGTTTATTTTAGTTTTGTTTTTTAATGGATACCAAGAACTACTAAGAGTTCCCCCCTGAGTACTGTGGTTGAAGTACACAACTTATTCGAAAGAAAGAAGAGAACAAAGTCAGCCTCTGCTGGGTCACAGGAGTTGGGGTAGAAGGCGAGGAGAAAGCGGACTCCCTTGCAAGAAAAGGGGCAACCAACGAGTACCTCAGATGGATAAAAAGAAAAGGAGGAAACAATGGAACTCACTCATTGGATACAAACAATCCAAGAACCTCCTAACAAAGAGAAAAGACCAAGAACCTCCTAAGATGCCGTAAGGAAAGAAGTAATGGATATGAAGAGAATCATAGCAAAACTGCGGACAGGATAACAGGACACTGCAAGCAAAGCGGACGTCTAAAGAACCCAATTCTGCAATAAAGCAGAAGAGACACCAACACTAGCAAACTGTTGTGCTACACTTGCCCGCAGGAGGTTTCGGACGTAGAAGAAATTCAACCACTGAAACCGGGCATACTAAACAAATTCTTTGATTAAATAGGAATCACCAATAGGCAATTGGGTGTAGAACAGCTAATGGCGCAATAAATTACACACCACGATTAATACATCAGCTATGAAATCTCTCCTAAATTGTCGATGCGGACAAGTGATGTACACCCAATGGGGAGAAATTTGGAACACCAAAGAGAATGGTATCAAATGCATAGTAGTAGATAGCATAACAGCCATCTTCCAGTTACCCAGAGTGGACTTGGAAAGCACCGAGCATAGGTTCGGACCATCTCCTAGTATCATATTCCCTAGTGAAGAAGCCGAAGAAACACTTATTGTTTTGTGGTTCCATTGCCGAAGATACGAGCTAATCAAATTCCATTTCTTCCTGACCGCTTTTTCCTTTTGAGGCCACCCACAGTCAGGAAAGGAGAAAGCGCAGGCCAGAGGCGACGGCGAGAATCGAACCCACGACTAAAACCGTCGCCCTTCGCGACATGTTTAAAGCTTTAAAGCTCCTTCTTTCGGATCATCGCTGAAAAATTATTGTTATAATTAGACAAAAAGAATTTCACGGTCAAAAACTTTTCCTTACCAAAAAAAAAAAATAATAATAATTAGAAATTGTAATTGGGTAGAACAATTCTGATTTGTTCCAACCGGAACGGTCTGGCATTTTCGAGTGGCCAGAATTAAACTAAATATTTAAACATAACATTTAAATAGTAAACTAATAAAAAGTTATTAGGTACATGAGGTGAACGCGGTTAATGATGATGTATTGGAAGTCAAGGGCGACGATTTTTTAGTCAGACCTTTCTATGCTCAACTGCGCGCAATTTATTAATTCCATCCAACTTGTCTATCTTGTTTCTTCTTATTATTTATTCTTCTTCTTGTTTTTTTTTCACGATTTCTTGCCCTGGGGAACTCGACGCCTAAGTGGGAGAAATCTAGACTGGACAGACCAGGAAACAACGAGCATTTAAACACGTGGAGATTTCTTTTCCAATTTGTTTTATTTTTATTTTATGCCCTGCCTATTATTTTTACAAAAAGCCAGAGAACTATTTGAATATATGCAATGAATGCGGCTCGAAATGTCCTCGTTGAACAGGTCCGATCGCCAGATAGTTCGCCCTTGAATTGACAATTAGATATCTTGAGTTATGTAACAATTGTTTGTCGCAAAAACTATTTCACAAATGACGTACATTATCGAACCAAGACAAATAAAAGAAAACCCCGAGAAAGCCTATTTTAAAAAATAGTTTAAATTAGTCGAAAATTAGAGTTCAGTAGCCGCGCACTTCATCATCCACTTCGACTTTTATTTTTTATTTTATTTTTTTAACGCATACTGACATACTTCAATGAACGTTACTCTTCAAAAATTTAAATTTTAAAACATTTCCGGTATACCGATCTGACATCATAATCGGGTAGTAATCAATCTATAAACTAGGACACGTATAATTTTGATAACTAAATTACAACAATTATGAAAAAAAAAAATTATAATTGTTGTATCAAAACAACGAGGATTTCAAACTGTACAAAACGTATTATACAATTTTGAAAATATTTTTTAAAAAAACACGTAAAAATCGACCGTTTTTGACATATACTTGCCTACGCCATCATTATCAGACGTTGATCCCCGATAACCCGAAAACGGTTAATCGCGCAATAATTATTTTTATGTTAATAAAATGAAGATTTCAATTTTCAAAAGTATTTTCTAAATTATTCAGAAATCGTGAGATGCGGTCTGGTGTTACATTACAGAATGTATGGTACAGAATGTAAATGGTTTCAGAAAGACATTTTCTTTATCGTCCCGACGTTTCGGTCTTTATTGAGATCATCTTCAGGGCCCAAAGTGTTTGTTGTTGTGTGTGTTGAGAGTGCCCAATTTTGTAAATTGTTGTTATTTTTGTTTTTTTAAACTTGGTCGTTTGTCAAAGATTATTATTTGGACATTTTCTTAATTTGAATATTTCTCAACGAAGACTTACTTATACCATAATTGTGATTTATATATAAATAGAATCACGATTTCAAGCTGTACTGACTTTATTTAAATATTAAATCCATTATATTTAGTGGTATATTAAACTACTTCATTCGATTAATTAATCACGAGAGCAGCGGCGTATTTAGCCGAAGGTCGTGGGTTCGAATCCCGCTCCTGACACTATCTTTTTTCATTTCAATCAAAACATAAAAAGTTTATTTCAATAACTGTTAAGGTATTCCTTACTAAAAATAGGCATAAAAATGGACTGTTTTGTCTCTAGTTTCGTTGAGGAGCATTGTGCTTGATTTCGAGGTTGATTTCTCAAGAACGGCTTATCCTACAATTATATTTTTGTTATAAAAAGAACCAGAATTTCAAAATTTACAAATTTCGTTCAATCAATTTTTAAATATTCTTAATGAAAAACCCATAAATATGCTGATTTTTTTCTCATACTCATACTTGAACTGCAATGTTCTCACTTTGTCAAGCTAATTTCTCAATAAAGATTTATCGTACAATTCTATTTTTGATTTGAAAGTTGTAAACAACTATGTATTATATATTGTATATTAGTAGTATAATTTTCACAATAATTGAAGGCAAAAATTATGTAAAATGGGCTATTTTGGACACATTTATACATGGGAATCTTGTTCTGACTTATGAGGAAAATATCTCAATAATCAACTTACATCACACCAGACCGCATCTCACAATATCTGAATAATTAATTATCGGTTAACGGCCACTAATCTCTACACATACCCACTAAATTGCTTTTTAACTTCAGAAATCCCCGACTGTAGAAATATCTGGTTTGTTTCAATAAAGTTAAATTTGCTGTAAAAATCCTATTTAAATTGCAGAATCTATGCAAAAATTCTATTCAGAAAAAACGAAAATGTTGAAATTTGTAATTTTTTGAAAATGTTTGATTGGTACTGTTAATAATTACAAACCCCTGAAACTTGCAAATTCCCTGAAAATTAGATTCCAGCTGCATACCGACGTTTTTTTTTGACTGCGCATCTAGAAGACCCAAACATTTTGCATTTTGCTGGAAAAAACTGGTGTCTATGTAGTGGGGCATACTAGATTTTTTCAGGAGATCCGTCTCGCTCTTGAGTTTCATCAGGGATTTTGCTTATTGTCTTCCTCGTTCTTTGAGTGAAAGGATCATTTTCCCTCAGGCTCTGATAATGTCCGTTGCAGTAACTGTAAATGAAATGAATATCAGCAAGATGTCCATTAGGAAACAAAGGCACAATTTAAATTACCGACCTGAGGACAATGTCATCTAATAAAATAAAACAAACTGGTTTAATTTGACAATGAAGAACTGACACGAAACTCAAGGGCTTTATAAGAAGTTTTCTGTTCTACTGAAACTTTCGATGCTTATTGCCACACCCTGTATATATATGTTATGACGAAGATATTTTTAAAATAGTACACAATGCGACACTTTAGAAGTTGAATATGTTTAATGTTTGAAACATTAACATATTGTCAGTCACCCTGTGGAGTATTTTTTTTTTTTTTTTTT
>JASJUQ010001022.1:0-12862 GCA_039619505.1 Cimex hemipterus | reverse complement strand
TTTTTTTTTTTTTTTTTTCCGCAACAGCAGAGGTCATATAAACCCTCAGGGGTCGGTTTTTTTGAAAACAAGCCCATCTGTAAGTATGTCAGGTTCGAATGCAGGGCCGCTGGATTCGAACCCGAGACCTTCACATTACAGTGATGAGCGCCGTGTCAAAGATTAAACCTTGTGGCCACCGACGCCCCCACAAATTTTATTGTGATGGTTTTTAAGATATTGTTAATAATAAACGCAAGAATGGAATTTCTTGTACATCTACTTTGATGAAAAAGCCTTCGTAGCTAATTTTAAGCTCTGTAAACTTTATTGAAACTTTTAAGATATTTATAACAATAAACGTAAAAATTGACTGTTTTGCCACTTAATTTGACTTCTTGGTAAGTTTCTCATTGCCGTTTTATCGATGCAATCGTAGTTTTTGTATCAAAACAACCAAAAGTTCACGCCTCATTTAAACAATAGTCAGATATATATTTTACAAGGGCATCATGGCAAGAAAGATGGACAAACAGCAATAAAGGTCGGCTGACATCCAGATTTTTACCCAACGTTGAAAATGGCTACAACCCACATGGAAACTTCGTAAGTTATCTTCATAAATATAAGAAAAGAGAAAGCCCTTTATGCTCCGTTTCCAGCACTGAAGAAGACGCCGAATATAAACTCTTTATCCGTATCAAATTCAGTGCAGAAAGAGAACGTTTGCGAAAGACCACCACCTCAGAGGAATGGCCACATAATCTCCAAACGCTAGTCCGTGATATTAAATCATTTCGAGCACTAAAAGACTGCGTCAAATACCCTTAAATGAACAAGTCCCTATTAATTCTAATTTCTAAGAGTCACCCAGAGTTAAGCAGATTTATTTTAACAAGACAAAAATTATTAAGATTATGTGGAAAGCATAAACATAAATTATATTTATTTATTTCATTTTATTTATTTTATTTTATTTATTTATTTTTTAATAAAACACTCCTGATGATTTTCCACCATTTTCAAAAAGCCAGAACTGGAAAATTTGCTCCTTTTTTGGTATTTTTTCATTAAGATATTTCCCATAATATTTTTATTAATTAAAGGATAAACAAACAGTTTAAAGCACAAGAAATGAATAAAAAATGGAATAAGCATTATAAATTTGCTATGAAGTTGGAACTGTTATCCGCAGTTCTATTATATTTTGTCCAATGTAGTTTAATTAAATGATTTATAAAATGAGAAAATTTCTTTATCGTTGTGTGTGAGATTAGCCATATTAATTAAACCACGCCTGCAAGTTCAGCGAAGCACATACGGTCAGGCGTTACACAACCTGGTCATTGTTCTCGTCAATCGGTCAATCTGGGAGTGCCGATTTTAAATATATCAAGCGACGGTTTAAAAAAAAAAAAAAAAAATTTACAAAGATAATTGTTTTGAGGGGGTTGATTAGAACATTTATCTTTCTACTTCACATCTCTGAGTGCTGATAGTTTTTTGTTTTGTTTTTTTGTTTACAGGTATGTCGATTTTTTTCCCCCTCTTTGAGACAAGAGGACAAAAAGAAACAATTTTTCAGTCAATACGAGAAGCAATAAAGAGTGGGACTGTTATCTCGTGTACATCATATGTTCCGTTATGCAATCAAACTTTGACGTACATCATGATGGTAATTATTCTTTCTTTTTTTTCCCCTTTTACCCCCTGTTATGGTTTCAGTTATCTCTGAGCTTTTTTTATAATCTTTTTTTACCCTCTAATCTTATTTATCGCCGCAATGCTCACAGAAGAGAGCACCTTTGAAATAACAAATGTGTTATTTGCACCCAAAAAAAAAAAATTATTACATGAGGACTTTATTCATGGAATGACGATTAATCCAAAAATTACTTGGTTTAATTAATTTCATACAAAAATCAACGTTATTTTTATTTTATTTAAATGAAAAATTTCTTTTTAAGTTTTAGTTTTTATGTCTGTTGATGATTTTGTTTTGAATAAAAATACAGTTTTTCCACTAGTGACATTTTCAAGAAACATTTCGAGTATGAATATGAGACATAAAAACAGCATTACTTATATAAACCTATATAAATAAAGTTTATAGACCTTGAAATCCTGGTTCTTTTGACAGAAAATTTATAATTGTGCGATAAACCTTTTTTTGAGAACTTTGCCTTCAAAGTTTATAAAATGCCCCTTACCAAAATAAGCAAGAAAACACCGTTTTTTGCGTTTAATATTAGGAATAGCTTAAAGATTGATTAAATGAATTTTGTAGGGTTTGAGATCCTGGTTCTTTTCATACAAAATTATAATTGTACGATAAGTTCTTATTGAAAAATTCGCTTGCCAAATAAGAACATGGCAGCCCACAAATTTATGCTTATGAAAAACAGTATATTTATGGGGTTTTCATTAAGAATATCGTAAAAATTGTTTAAATGAAGTTTGAAGAGTTTGACGATCTGATTCTTTTCATACAAAAATCATAATTGTGTGAAAACCCGTTCTTGAGAAATTTGCCTTAAAAGTTGACAAAAAGCCATTTTTTGTGTTAGTATTTAATTTATCTTTAAAATTGAATAAATGAGTAAGTTTTTATTGAAAAAATCGCTTACAAAGTGAGAAAATGGCAGATTATCTTAAAAATTGAATAAATGAATTTTGTAGAGCTTGAAATCCTGGTTATTTGCATAGAAATAATAATAATTTTCCGATCAGATTTTATTGAGAAATTATCTTACAAGGTGAAGACATGGCGATCAAGTATGAATATGAGACAAAACCAAGGGATGGTAAGTACGTCGGGTACGCTGGATTCGAACCCTGGACCTTAACCTTGCAGTGATGGCCGCCTAAACCGATCCTCCCCCCCCCTTATCGTGGTGTTTATTGTTTTAGTTTAAATATCAGGTCATTTTCTCAGTATTCAAAAAATTCTCGCAAATTTAAGTGCGAGTGCTTGAGTCAAAGGGAAAGAGGTAGAGTGTGGTGGTTCAGGATGAGAATGAGTTAAATTAATAAGTGATTGAGTGGTTGAGTGAATTTTTTTTGTAAAAAAAGTTTTTAAATTGACTTCGTCCTCGAGCAATTTTCGAATTAAACGCGAAAAGAAAGGCCTGTGGTGGGGATGGTGTACAAAATCCTGGCCGTGCCCCCGCTGGCTCATTGAACACTGGTCTCTCCTCGGCAAAGGAGTCAAGACAAAGTTTTATCCTCCGCCTAAAACAACAAAAAAAAATTCTTTTATTTGTTAATTATTATTCTTCTAAAGGGAAATTGTTTAAACAATTAGAATGGCTCTACCACTCCACAAAGTTCTTGTGAGCGACGCCGTCGACGAGACCTGCGTCCATCTCCTCCAGAAGTACGGTTTCTTCGTGACATGCAAATACAAACTCTCGACGGAAGAACTCATGAAGGAAATACAGGTGAGTCCTTTTTTTTTAAACATTTTTTTCTTTTATTTTTGCCCGATTCAGAAAATAATTTTTAACCCAAGCCGGTATGAAATTTATCTAGTTAACTTTTTTTTTTCTTTTTTTTTGAAAAAACAACTTTTCAGTTTATTTTTTATGTTTTATGTCCTGTTATATCAAAAAAGACGGGAAAAATCATGACTCTCTCCCACCGACCGTTGGCAATTTGCAGAAAGAAAGACGAAAGAAAAGCCCCTTTTGCAAAATTTATTTCAAAAACGTAGTAGAAATCTGTTTTAGTTTACAGAGCTTGAAATCATGGTTCTTTCCGTACAGAAATTATAATTTTCCGTTAATTCTATATTGAGAAATTCGCTTACGAAGTGAGAACATGCAGATCAAGAATGAATATGAGGAAAAACCAGCATTATTCTGCGTTTTTCATTAAGATTCTCTTAAAAATGGTCCAAATAGAATTTGTACGACTCAAAATCCTGGGTTTATGGATACAAAAATGATGATTGCGCGATAAACCGTTTTTGAGAACTTGACCTTCAAAGTTCATAAAATACACCTTATCAACATATCGAGAAAACACCATTTTTTGCGTTTAATATACAATATCTTAAAAATTTTATAAATAAAGTTTTTGGAGCTTGAAATCCTGTGTATATTTGATATAAAAATTATACTTGTGCGAAAAACCTTTCTTTATAAATTTGCCTTTAAAGTTAATAAAATGCCCTTTACCAGAATAAGCTAGAAAACACCATTTTTTGCGTTTAATATGTAATTATCTTGAAAATTGAATAAATAAAGTTTTTAGAGCTTTAAATTCTGTTTCTTTTGATGCATAAATTATAATTGTGCAAGAAACCGTTCTTGGGAAATTTGCGTTTAAAGTTTAAAAAATCCCCCTTACTAAAATAAGCGAGAAATCACCATATTTTGCGTTTAATACATAATTATCTTAAAAGTTGTATAAAGTTTTTATAGGTTCAAATCCTGTGTATTTCGATGTAAAAATTATAATTGTGCGATAAACCGTTCTTGAGAAATTTGTCCCTAAACCTAATAAAATGGCCCTTATAAAAATAATCAAGAAAACAGCATTTTTTGGCTATCAATGTTAGGAATATCTTAAAAATTCATTAAGTGAAGTTTGTAGAGGTTGAAATCCTGGTGTTTTTTTGTTTTTTTTTTTTTCATAGAAAAATTATTATTTTACGACGTCTTTATTAAGAAATTCTCTTACAAATGGAGAACGATCAAGTACGATTATAGGGCAAACCAGCAATTTTCTGCCTTTTTTAATTAAGAATATACTAAAATTCAATTAAATGAAGTTTATTTAGCTTGAAATCACGTTTCTTTTGATACCGAAATTATAATTGTGCGACATTATTTCAGAAGTTCGCTACTAAATTTAGGACATGGCGACCAAGTATGAAATACGAGACCAAACAGCCATTTTTTTTTTTTTTTTTTTTTTTTTTTTTTTCACTGATAATCGTAAATATCGTAAATACTAATTCTACCGTCGTATCGTTCTTTTGATGTAAAAATTATCCCCATAAACTATTAAGTGATAAATCTCCACTTTTATCTGAGTTTATGCTTCCTTTACATTTTTTTTTCTTTTTTTGTATATTTCCACATGATATTTGACAAAACAGCCAATTTTTCCTCCAATTCCAATTTTTCTTTACGATAATGATTAAAGGGAGTGAAACCCCGAAGGTTTTGTTATAAAAATCACGATTGCGCGATATTTATTCAGCGCTTTACCAAGAAGTAAAAAAAAAAGCTTCTTATCAAAATAAGTTAAAAAACGGCCGATTTTTATGTTTATCATTAAGAAGATTATAATTATTAGATCAGCCTTTCTTGGGAGATTTTCCTCTTCGGCGAGAGCACGTGGCCCATGGACAAAATAGCCCATTCATAACCGATTTGTTGCACATGTCTGAAAAATCGTTTAAGTAAAGTTTGTAGGCCTTGAAATTCTGGTTGTATTAGCAAATAATTGCCTCTAAAGTTAGATCTTGGCGCCCATAAACGATTGACAAAACCCAGTTTTTGAATATATCAGAAAAATTGTTTTAGTCGAGTATGTTGTGTATGAAATCCTGCTTGTTTTGATACACAAAAACCTTATCGGCGTAATAAATGTTAAAATAGTTTGTGTACGTTTTAGAGGATACAATTCTAATGAGTATCGTCGTTCAGATTTGAGTGTTTTTATCTTTTGTTTATTTCCAAGTTGGATCTGTCTTTGTTTACAAAATTTCTCAGTGCCGGCTTATCAGACCGGATTTTTCGCATTTGTAGAAAAGGAATTGCAACCAATATAGGTTTCACCCCTAAAGTTTTTATCGTCTTTGAAAACACATTTTTTCAAGCATTATAAGTTTTGTATGAAAACAACAATAATTTCATGCTCTGTATAATTCACATACACAGTATTTAGATCAGGTAAAAACTGCGCTTTTGTACCTCGTAGTGGTTCGTTCATGGGCGCCAGTTCCGAATAAGGGAGAAAGGAACTTTTTTTTTTCGTTTAATGCTAGGAATATCTTAAAAATTGATTAAATGAACTCTGTAGAACTTGAAATCCTGGTTTTTTCCCGTAGAAAAATTATAAATTTCCGATGAACCGTTTTTGAGAAATTTTCCTTCAAAGTGAGTACATTGTATAAGTATGAATACGAGACAAAATAAACATATTTAAGCGCGTTTTTCATTTAAGAATACTTAAAAATAGCATAAATACCCCCAGCAAATTAATAGAAATGTTAAATGATGGGGTGAGTGTGGTGTTCAATACCTTCCAAAAGGATAGTTCCTACTCACAGTAAGTGAGTAGGAACTATCCTTTTGGAAGGTATTAAATACCCCCATGTCCTGATATTTTGAGAGGATTTTTCAAGTCCCTAAAGTGTAAATTTTATATTTAAATGACGAATATATTTTTTTTTTACAATTTTTACAATATTAAAAAAAGAAAATCTGCTATTTTTGACAGATGGCTATTGCATCATTGACAGACTTAGACTCGTGATAACTCAAAAACGGCTTAAAATGGAATTATGTAACTGTAATTGTGCGAGAAACCGTTCTTGAGAAATTTGGCTTCAAAAGTTAGTAAAAAGGCCCCTTACCAAAATAAGCGAGAAAAACACCATTTTTTTGCATCTAATTTTAGGAATATCTTAAAAATCTATTGAATGAAGTTTGTACAGCTTGAAATCCTGGTTCTTTTCATACAAAAATTATATTTTTCAGATGCTTTATTGAGAAATTCGCTTACAAAATGAGGACATGGCGATCAAGCATAAATGTGAGACAAAACCACATACTTTTTTATGAAAAGAACGAGGACTTCAAGCTCTACAAATTTCATTGAATCAATTTCTACGATATTCCTAATATTAGATGCAAAAAAAATGGTGTTTTCTCGATTATATATACACTTTATTTATACAAATTTTAAGATATTCTTGAAGACAGATTTTTAAAAAAATTTCACTTATTTTGATAAGGAGCTTCTTGTTGAATTTTTAAGAAAATTTCTCACCAAGACCGCAACGCTCAAGAATAATTTTTATGTCAAAAGGTTAAGAATTTTAAACTCTATAAACTTAAGAGAAACAAGTTTCTGATATTTTTAATGGTAGACGCAAAAAATTGTGTTTTCTCGCTTATTTTGATAACTTTGATTAACTTTAAAGGCCAAGGCAAATTTCTCAAAAACGGTTTGTTTCTTTCTATTAAAATGATCAAGATTTTAAACTTTACAAACCATTTAACAACATTGAAGAAATTTTAATGAAAAAAACGCAAAACTGACTTTTGTCGTTTATTTTGGTAAGAAGCATTTTGATGACCTGCTGGTAAATTTATCAATGAAGGCTTACCAAACGTTTTCAAACAGGTTCTGTACAAACTCTTATACAATTTTCATAATATTTCCACAAAAAATGAGGGAAAATAATAACGAATAAGCTCGCGGAGGGCAAATATCTCCAAAGATCCTAATTTTGAAATGTTTGAATTTTTCATATCCTGTCAATGGTATAACGTGGATGGAATAATTTTCCGAAGTGATTTCCTTTTTTGCTGTTGATTTGCCAGTTGCTGTTGCTTCGGGACTTGAAACACTCGACGCCGGGTGGTAAAACTTGCGGGTTTTATTATTTTTGCATTAATCGTACAAAGCTGAAGGTATTTTCTAGCTATTTGATCGGTGTTGGAATACCAGTTGAGTTTTGAGCTGAACGCATCGCTCACTGAGGAGGAAAAACCCCTGGCGTGGTGAATTGTAATCGTAATTTAGAGAGCAATTTCGCTTATCTCGAGTGTCGGAGAAAAAAAATCAGCAAACACAATAGATGGCTTTCTTCTCTTTGAACGTCCAAGGTTGCCGGATGATGGATTGGAATCCCGGAGACCATAACAATTTAAAAATTTAGCGAAATCTTTTTGCACAGAGCTTTCTTTACTCTGCGGGGATTTAGATTTTTCCTTTATAGGTTGAGGCCGGTTTTTATTTTTTTTTCTGTTTTGCCTGGGCAGTGCAAAGACCCCTTGCAATCGGCCTTGGGCGAGAAACACGGCAAAGCGAGTCACTTTTATTTTTCGAATTTATCGTAATCTTTCTTCATGAGTTCACTGGGCAGGTTTAAATCCAACGTGGCAACTTGAAACTCTGAGCTTGACACCCATACAGAAATATTTGAAAAAAAAAAACAGCCGATTTTTGCGTTTGTTGTAAAGAATATCCTAAAAATTCTAAAAATAGATAAAGTTTATAGAGTTGAAATTCTGGTTCATTCCATACTAAAATTATAATCTTTCGATAAGTCTTTATTGTGTAAATGGCTTTATAAAGTGGGGACATGGCGATCAAGTATGGATTTATGCGTTTTTCATTAGCAACACTTAACAACTGATAAATTGAAGTTGGTACAGCTTGAAATCTTGGTTCTTTTCATACAAAAGTTAGAATTTTTCGATAAGTCTTTATTGTGAAATTCCCTGGTAAAATGAGAATATGGCAATCACGTACGAATAACCAAAATTTTAATAAACCAGCAAATCTATGGGTTTTGCATTAAGAACAACATAAAAATTGTTTAAATTAAGTTTGTAGAGCTTTAAATCTTGGTTATTTTCATAGAAAAATTATAATTGTGAGAGAAGGCCTTCTTGAGAAATTTGCCTTCAAAGTTTATCAACCGAGAAAACGCCGTTATTTGCGTCTGCCATTAAAAATATCTTAAAATTTGTTTATGTAAAGTTTACAGAGCTTAAAATTCTTAAACTTTTGGCATAAGAATTATACTCGTGCAACGAGCTGTTATTGTGTAATTTGCACTGTGTAACGGCAGAACTGCAGTTTGTTTATTTTAGTTTTGTTTTTTAATGGATACCAAGAACTACTAAGAGTTCCCCCCTGAGTACTGTGGTTGAAGTACACAACTTATTCGAAAGAAAGAAGAGAACAAAGTCAGCCTCTGCTGGGTCACAGGAGTTGGGGTAGAAGGCGAGGAGAAAGCGGACTCCCTTGCAAGAAAAGGGGCAACCAACGAGTACCTCAGATGGATAAAAAGAAAAGGAGGAAACAATGGAACTCACTCATTGGATACAAACAATCCAAGAACCTCCTAACAAAGAGAAAAGACCAAGAACCTCCTAAGATGCCGTAAGGAAAGAAGTAATGGATATGAAGAGAATCATAGCAAAACTGCGGACAGGATAACAGGACACTGCAAGCAAAGCGGACGTCTAAAGAACCCAATTCTGCAATAAAGCAGAAGAGACACCAACACTAGCAAACTGTTGTGCTACACTTGCCCGCAGGAGGTTTCGGACGTAGAAGAAATTCAACCACTGAAACCGGGCATACTAAACAAATTCTTTGATTAAATAGGAATCACCAATAGGCAATTGGGTGTAGAACAGCTAATGGCGCAATAAATTACACACCACGATTAATACATCAGCTATGAAATCTCTCCTAAATTGTCGATGCGGACAAGTGATGTACACCCAATGGGGAGAAATTTGGAACACCAAAGAGAATGGTATCAAATGCATAGTAGTAGATAGCATAACAGCCATCTTCCAGTTACCCAGAGTGGACTTGGAAAGCACCGAGCATAGGTTCGGACCATCTCCTAGTATCATATTCCCTAGTGAAGAAGCCGAAGAAACACTTATTGTTTTGTGGTTCCATTGCCGAAGATACGAGCTAATCAAATTCCATTTCTTCCTGACCGCTTTTTCCTTTTGAGGCCACCCACAGTCAGGAAAGGAGAAAGCGCAGGCCAGAGGCGACGGCGAGAATCGAACCCACGACTAAAACCGTCGCCCTTCGCGACATGTTTAAAGCTTTAAAGCTCCTTCTTTCGGATCATCGCTGAAAAATTATTGTTATAATTAGACAAAAAGAATTTCACGGTCAAAAACTTTTCCTTACCAAAAAAAAAAAATAATAATAATTAGAAATTGTAATTGGGTAGAACAATTCTGATTTGTTCCAACCGGAACGGTCTGGCATTTTCGAGTGGCCAGAATTAAACTAAATATTTAAACATAACATTTAAATAGTAAACTAATAAAAAGTTATTAGGTACATGAGGTGAACGCGGTTAATGATGATGTATTGGAAGTCAAGGGCGACGATTTTTTAGTCAGACCTTTCTATGCTCAACTGCGCGCAATTTATTAATTCCATCCAACTTGTCTATCTTGTTTCTTCTTATTATTTATTCTTCTTCTTGTTTTTTTTTCACGATTTCTTGCCCTGGGGAACTCGACGCCTAAGTGGGAGAAATCTAGACTGGACAGACCAGGAAACAACGAGCATTTAAACACGTGGAGATTTCTTTTCCAATTTGTTTTATTTTTATTTTATGCCCTGCCTATTATTTTTACAAAAAGCCAGAGAACTATTTGAATATATGCAATGAATGCGGCTCGAAATGTCCTCGTTGAACAGGTCCGATCGCCAGATAGTTCGCCCTTGAATTGACAATTAGATATCTTGAGTTATGTAACAATTGTTTGTCGCAAAAACTATTTCACAAATGACGTACATTATCGAACCAAGACAAATAAAAGAAAACCCCGAGAAAGCCTATTTTAAAAAATAGTTTAAATTAGTCGAAAATTAGAGTTCAGTAGCCGCGCACTTCATCATCCACTTCGACTTTTATTTTTTATTTTATTTTTTTAACGCATACTGACATACTTCAATGAACGTTACTCTTCAAAAATTTAAATTTTAAAACATTTCCGGTATACCGATCTGACATCATAATCGGGTAGTAATCAATCTATAAACTAGGACACGTATAATTTTGATAACTAAATTACAACAATTATGAAAAAAAAAAATTATAATTGTTGTATCAAAACAACGAGGATTTCAAACTGTACAAAACGTATTATACAATTTTGAAAATATTTTTTAAAAAAACACGTAAAAATCGACCGTTTTTGACATATACTTGCCTACGCCATCATTATCAGACGTTGATCCCCGATAACCCGAAAACGGTTAATCGCGCAATAATTATTTTTATGTTAATAAAATGAAGATTTCAATTTTCAAAAGTATTTTCTAAATTATTCAGAAATCGTGAGATGCGGTCTGGTGTTACATTACAGAATGTATGGTACAGAATGTAAATGGTTTCAGAAAGACATTTTCTTTATCGTCCCGACGTTTCGGTCTTTATTGAGATCATCTTCAGGGCCCAAAGTGTTTGTTGTTGTGTGTGTTGAGAGTGCCCAATTTTGTAAATTGTTGTTATTTTTGTTTTTTTAAACTTGGTCGTTTGTCAAAGATTATTATTTGGACATTTTCTTAATTTGAATATTTCTCAACGAAGACTTACTTATACCATAATTGTGATTTATATATAAATAGAATCACGATTTCAAGCTGTACTGACTTTATTTAAATATTAAATCCATTATATTTAGTGGTATATTAAACTACTTCATTCGATTAATTAATCACGAGAGCAGCGGCGTATTTAGCCGAAGGTCGTGGGTTCGAATCCCGCTCCTGACACTATCTTTTTTCATTTCAATCAAAACATAAAAAGTTTATTTCAATAACTGTTAAGGTATTCCTTACTAAAAATAGGCATAAAAATGGACTGTTTTGTCTCTAGTTTCGTTGAGGAGCATTGTGCTTGATTTCGAGGTTGATTTCTCAAGAACGGCTTATCCTACAATTATATTTTTGTTATAAAAAGAACCAGAATTTCAAAATTTACAAATTTCGTTCAATCAATTTTTAAATATTCTTAATGAAAAACCCATAAATATGCTGATTTTTTTCTCATACTCATACTTGAACTGCAATGTTCTCACTTTGTCAAGCTAATTTCTCAATAAAGATTTATCGTACAATTCTATTTTTGATTTGAAAGTTGTAAACAACTATGTATTATATATTGTATATTAGTAGTATAATTTTCACAATAATTGAAGGCAAAAATTATGTAAAATGGGCTATTTTGGACACATTTATACATGGGAATCTTGTTCTGACTTATGAGGAAAATATCTCAATAATCAACTTACATCACACCAGACCGCATCTCACAATATCTGAATAATTAATTATCGGTTAACGGCCACTAATCTCTACACATACCCACTAAATTGCTTTTTAACTTCAGAAATCCCCGACTGTAGAAATATCTGGTTTGTTTCAATAAAGTTAAATTTGCTGTAAAAATCCTATTTAAATTGCAGAATCTATGCAAAAATTCTATTCAGAAAAAACGAAAATGTTGAAATTTGTAATTTTTTGAAAATGTTTGATTGGTACTGTTAATAATTACAAACCCCTGAAACTTGCAAATTCCCTGAAAATTAGATTCCAGCTGCATACCGACGTTTTTTTTTGACTGCGCATCTAGAAGACCCAAACATTTTGCATTTTGCTGGAAAAAACTGGTGTCTATGTAGTGGGGCATACTAGATTTTTTCAGGAGATCCGTCTCGCTCTTGAGTTTCATCAGGGATTTTGCTTATTGTCTTCCTCGTTCTTTGAGTGAAAGGATCATTTTCCCTCAGGCTCTGATAATGTCCGTTGCAGTAACTGTAAATGAAATGAATATCAGCAAGATGTCCATTAGGAAACAAAGGCACAATTTAAATTACCGACCTGAGGACAATGTCATCTAATAAAATAAAACAAACTGGTTTAATTTGACAATGAAGAACTGACACGAAACTCAAGGGCTTTATAAGAAGTTTTCTGTTCTACTGAAACTTTCGATGCTTATTGCCACACCCTGTATATATATGTTATGACGAAGATATTTTTAAAATAGTACACAATGCGACACTTTAGAAGTTGAATATGTTTAATGTTTGAAACATTAACATATTGTCAGTCACCCTGTGGAGTATTTTTTTTTTTTTTTTTT
>JASJUQ010000863.1:0-11695 GCA_039619505.1 Cimex hemipterus | reverse complement strand
TAGAGTTTATCCATTTTTCTCTTTGTTTTATTTGGATCCATTCTGCGTTAAAAGAGAGGAGTCTTTGATCTATGCCTTAACTTAAAGGAGGTCGTTAATGAAATAAGCCAGGAATAGGCATCACCTCTATCGGATATTTGGACTGTGCTACTTGATAAGAGGTAGTTTTCAATATCTTGCTCATTGAAATCGTCTTTTTCATGTGGTTGAGCAACACGAAGCTTAGGTCCATTCGTCTAGAAAGAACGATGGATCATCGTCTTGCCATCGAATTTAACGTCCGACGAAGTACGACAGCCGAAGAAGCCATAAGACCTCCGGCATACACGATTAGATTAGATAGACAGTAAAAGTAAATCCGTGTAATGAAAACGAGAGGGGTTTTTCGAGGGGCTTGATTTAAGTTCCGGGCTCCTTGTAATTGGTAAGGATCGGGGATTGAATCCTCGAGGGTGTGTTCTGAATCCGTGCACCGGCGGAAGCGGCCTTTCAGAGAAATAAATAAGGTGATCCCGGGAGTCGCCTCACGTTCGCGACAAGTCCTTCTTGAATTATTTATGCCCTCGCCCTCCGCCTCCCTTCCACACAACTGTTTAATGAGATTACATCTGGGTCGCCCCATAAACGTTTCCTGTAATCCCCGAGTCATAAAACCCCCGGCCGCCCGGATAAGTGCCTTCGTTTTTATCTTTCCTAACCCCTCCTCCTCTGCTGCCTTTCCTATCGGATCCTCCTCACAATTTTTTGGATGCAAAACGTAAAATACCGAAACAGCTTCGGATTCTTACAATATTTTCCCTTCAGCCAGATACATCGAGTTAATACAATTTGTACTTTTTTATTTATTTATTAAAGTGCCAAATCCATCGCAGTTTTGAACAAACCTTGGTGGTTTATAACCTACAAATGACATTTATCAAGATTGGGCAATAAAGACAAACGGAAACTTTTAGAACGTTATTCAATTTTCTTTTCGTAAATGTTAGGCTGAAAACGAATCAGCTCAAGCGATCGAATGAAGCTCAACAAATCTCAGAACTTCCGTGCTTTTGCAATGGTGCGTTTAAGAATCAAATATAACAAAGGCAAACAATTATTTGAAATGAAAACTTCGCTAACAACCTGATACAATAAAGGATTAAATGATACGTAATTGAATGACAATTCTGCACAGAACTTGTAGGCGTTAATTGGCTTCCAACTCTGGTCTTTGGAACCCTCCTCCAGTAAACAAACAGCTCGGGCGGTTTATTGCATACCTCTGTGTTTATTCTTTATATTCCATGGCTAAAAATTTTGTTTTACGCTAACATGTATGTTATACAGAGTGGTGCAGTTTTCAATAAAAAACACCACCTGCTTAACTCTCACAGACGCACTGAAGAAGCCGAAACGCGTCTGACAGACCAAGACGGATAGGCAATTCAGGCCAAAATGTCACGACCAAATTGCACAGACACTTGTTTGAATTAAGAAATTAAGAAAAATTGCACCAAAGACGATTTACAAAAGTGGAGCATTGTTTTTTTTCTCCTATGATGCGTCGAAAAATGAACGATTCGATATACTAAAATCGATAGTTTAATAAAAACATGATAACCAATTACTGTAATAATAGAATTGAATAATAGCCTTTTTCTATCCAAGTTCCTCCAACGTATCGAGAGCACTGTCGATGTTAGCCCTAGGACGATCTGAGGTAGTAGTAGGACAGTTATAATAATCCTCACCAAGACTGGAAAAAACATTGTTGCAATTGGAGAAGGCCAAACTCAGAGGAGTAGTAGGATTACTACCCGTCAATGGCATTTAAGAAAACATCTACACAACATGCGTACATACGACGATGATCCAATTTGCAGATTGTGTAATGAAAAGGAGGAAACACCCACTCATATTATCTTCGAATGCGAAGCAACAGCTCATAGGATATTTAACCTAACGTACGTAAAACACTTAGGGAATCAAATTGCAGCAGCGACAGCCAATGATCTGATACTTCTAAGGAGAAGGATTGAGTCTATTATACTTAACTAAAGAACTAGGAAGGTACAATAAACCAGAAGACTATAGTGCCTGGGGAGCGCAAACCCTACTTCCTAGTATCCTTTTTTTACCATACCATAATATGTATTGGGTTGTCCGGAAAATAATGCAGGATTTTGGTATTAAACAAAAAAAAAGAAACTAGTTACTTTAAAGCAATGTTCTTTAATCAAAATAATTTCCCATACTCTCAATACATTTCTCCCAACGTGTTGGTAACTTATTAATTCCGTCTGAGTAGAATTCAGAATTTTTAGAATTGATAAAGTCAATAAATGCATTTTCCAGTTCCGTTTGATTTTTGAATATTATGTGTTGTAAGTAGTGGTCCAGGTGTCTAAAAAAATGGTAGTCAGTAGGCGAGAGGTCCGGAGAGTAGGGTGGGTGAGGCAAAGTTTCATAGCCAAGCTCCAATAATTTTTGTGACGTTACACGTGACACATGTGGTCGAGCGTTGTCATGCAACAAAATGGGCCCTTTCCGATTGACCAAAGAGGTGGTCAGCGACGGTCGTTTTACTGACTTTGAGTTGCTCTGCAAGTTCTCGAACAGTTGTTTTGGGGTTTTCTTCCACCACTGATCGCAGAACATCATCATTAAGAGAGGAAGGCCTTCCACGACCTTCTTCATCTTCAAGGCTGAAATCTCCCTCCCGAAATTTTTTAAACCACCTTTGCACAGTGCACTCATTAACACAACCCTCGCCCCAGACTTGGTTAATGTTTCTAGCCGTTTGGGCTCCGCTTCGGCCGAGTTTAAACTCGTAAAAGAAAATCGTACGAAATTCTCGCTTTGACATTATAAGGATGACTGAATTATTTCCAAGTAGCGGAATGCTACAGAGGTAAACAAACAATATCATTTGGAAGAGGATTAATAAGTGTTGACATTCATACAAATGAGTAATCCTGTAAACGTAAACAGAATATTTTATATAGATTTTTTTAATGAAAACTTAAAATCCTGCATTATTTTCCGGACAACCCAATGTAAAGGGTGATAGAGGAATAATGGAGTAATCTATTTTCCGTAATTGAATGGTATATAACGTAGAGTGAATGGGTTTGGACTTTCGTTGGTACCTGAATTGACGTGACTGCTGACAGCACCCACCCTCCCCGGAGCCTAACCTCGAAGGCCGGACGGATAAGATTGAGGTCTGACCTCGAACCGCCAACACCTGCAGTGGGTGATTCTCTAGTCTGTCGAGTCAACTCTATTAAGGTTGGACTCCTAACAGAGCACTGCCCCTGAAGGCACATGTACTGGATAGGAGTACTGACGGAAGAAACACTGCAGTTATTGCCAGGAAGATGAGGAAACCGGAGAACATATTTTATGTTTCTGTGATGTATCTGTATATTCTTGCAACTAGGAGAGGATAAGCCGCAAGCAAGATCCTACACTAAGGAACCGCCGGCAAGACTATGGAGGTTGAACAACCTGAAGCTGGCCTGTGACTTATAAAAACAAGAGGAGCACAAAAGATCTCAGGTCGAGGAGCAGAAAGCCTTCCAAATTAGTGAATCACACAAGACCTCCTAAATTGCTGAACCAAAATTTTATCACATGTTTCAAATATAAATATACGCTAGTTTAGGAGAGCATGTGAGACTTACTAATTTAGAAGGTTGTGTAAATGACATAGTACACAATCAGTATAATGTTTTTTTTTTATTAGAAAAAGTGGCAAATGAATGTGACTTTATAATTTTTTTCTCGGGACTATTATAATCGGCCTTAGAAATTACACTTCCATTGATCGAAGACTTTATTTTCTGAATGGATTAATTTTATTCCTCGCACTTTAGAAGGTTATCTCAATCTGGCCATGCTCACATGGCCTCGTAAGTTAATCTTGCATTTATCACGTTTATTTATTTGAAAATTGTGATGAATGTTAGATTCTACAACTTTTAGGGACTACTGAATGGGGAGCAGACCGCAGTACCTTACTCAAATATTATAAATCCCTGATAGGATCTCTTCTTGATTACGGTGCCATTGCCTATCAATCAGGAAACAAAAACAACCCTAAAAAAACTAGACCCCCATTCATCATAGAGCTCTCAGTCTTAGCACAAGAGCATTTAAATCCAGCCCGATCAATAGCTTGCTTGATGGTTGAAACAGGAGAAATGAGTCTTTCCATGAGGAGCAAATTCAAACAGTTTCCTTCTTCTCTGAAATTAAGTCAAACCCCCATCATCTTCTATACATAATGAAAACCCAACCCCACCTAACAACCTTTTATGAAAGACACCCAAGACATAAAACCCCATTCTTTTATAAAGCCCAAACTTACATCTCATCAAGAAACATAATAGCAACATTTTTAACCAATAACCCCTTTACAAAATATCCTCTACGGCTGTTGCCAAACATAAGATTTGATTTTACCTTATCCGAATATCCAAAAAAACGACCAGCAAATGCGAACTAAAACAAAGATACCTAGAAATAGTGGCTAAAAATAGTGACTCGCTTATTATTTATACAGACGGATTGAAGATCGCCAATAAAGTAGGATGTGGATTTGTCGTCGGAAACCGACAACATAGCCTGAGACTACCCTCGACGTATAGTATATTCAATGCCGAACTGATGGCCATATCCAGAGCGCTTACAGATGTCCAATTGAACCATAATACGGTTGTTCTTTTTTGTGACTGCTACAGTGCCTTGCAAACCATTAAAAGGTTATGATGTCGAAAACCCTCTAGTTAACAGAGTGTGGGAAGCAATGCATGAACTACACTTAAGGGGAATCTATTTCCTTTGTATAGATTCCAAGTCACGTAGGAATAAAACACAACGAACGGGCAGACGTTGCCGCCAAAACAGCCCTGAGCTTACCAGAATCTGAGCCACCCTTGTGTGCAAAGGATCTCGTTCAACCTTTAGAAAAGAGATATTCAAACTGAATGGATGAATATTGGAGACAACAAACTAAAAAGATAAAAGACTGCATTCACCCCTGGGAAACGTCCTATCAAATGAAGAGAAGAGAAGAGGTCATAATCTGCCGTCTCAGAATTGGACATACAAGAATGACACACGGATTCTTGATGGAAGGTACTGACCCTCCTGTCTGCCCGTGTAGTGAACGCCTAACCGTCGAACACGTCTTGTGCCCCCCAAGGAACTGCCAACGGTTTTACACTTAAACAACTCCTACAAGATAAACAGCAAATGATTGACAAAGTCATCGATTATTTAAAAAAAAAAAAAAATAAATAAATAAATAAAACTATACAACTATACATAACAAGAACACTACATTAACACACAAGTAACATAAAGGCAATGATAGCCCAAGCTGGTTTTTTGCCTATTAAACTTTTTATGGTCGAAATGTAATTTTGTAGGTAAGAAAGAGTAATGTACTAATTTCGTTCTTTGTAATTTAAAAGTACTAAATAAATTCCACACTGGACAATAATATATTCGAAATTGTTACACCATGTAACTCATCCTCCCTAGGATCCGTGTAAATTGACATCTCATTTTTATACACGATGGGATAAGATGTGATCTCGAGCAGTCAATAGACGGACGATGGAGGGGTTTCGAGATTCCCACGGGACGATAAATCCGCCGGCGATAAGAAATCGTGAAATCGTAAAAAGGGCGTGAGGCCCATTGGTTGAGATGGGATTTTTATAGACGGAAAATGAACGGATTGTTTACTGCAAAAATCACCGGGGAAAATACATACCGGCTCGGAAATTTCATCACGTCCATCACGCCCTCAATTTCTTACGCCACTGGTCAGTGTGATCGATCAAAGGAAGATACGGGCCAATGTTAAGCAGTACGGAACTACGTTTCTTCCCGCGTTTACTAACTTTAGCCGTTAATTTAAAAGTTTGAGCCGATCCGCTCAAAAGCGACAACACTTTAGACGTATCGGTGCCCGGATTGTTGTAAATTGCTTTTTACGACATTGACCAGGGGAGTGGGTGAAATTTAATGAAAGAGGGAGCTGGGCCTGATTACATGTCGTAAACCCGGGCCACTTGTATGCCAAGTGGCCTCCGATCCTGCAATAACGATATTTCCCTCTCTCTAACAGGTGAAATAAAGGAGACACTAAAAACGCTATGCTGCCCTGTGATTAATTTTTTTATCGACTATAAAATCCTAATGATGCGTAATTATGGGGTTTTTTAGTGTCACTTTGGACCGGATGAGGGCGGAAACAGGAGTCTGTCTTTTCAAAGCGAAATTCGGCGCACTTTCCAACTTTCCCCTTTCTTCTGGTTCATTTCACAGATTGTCGTCTTTAAATCTATTTTCCACGTTCTGTACTGTTAGTTTAATACCGTCTCAACATTCATATCAATTATTTTAATGGGATTTTTATCTTAAAAATTAACAAAGTTAATTAATGCCCCTGATTTTTTTTAAACACCCCTTTTTTAATACAAATTTTCAGGTTTTTTGTTTAGCACTAGCCTACACAAAATCTCTTAAAATAGAAATAAAACAAAGTTTTCTTGGGCAACATACACGATTCACATAAATAAATATGAGGCTCATTTAACAGGCCACTTGTGAGGCTCAGCAATTTAGAAAGACTAGAATAATAATTATAATGCTTATATTTATTTACTAGTTATTCAGATTTCGTGAGATGCGGTCTGGTGTGAATAATTATCGATTAACGGTCACTAATCTCTACACATTTATTTACTAGTTTAGTCTGCCATACGCGGTCGGTCTGAATAATTTTGATCTGCTTATCTTTATAGTTTGGTCTGTCTATCCTCACTGGTTTGGTCTATCAGACGTGTTGGGTCTGGATCATTGTGCTCTGCTTATTTTTACTAGTTTGGACTATCGCGTTGGAGACTTGGTAAGTAGGGAATATCAGCCTGTATAAACCAAAAGAAAACATGTTCTGCTGCTTCTTCTTCTTCCTGGCAATATGTGGTAAGTAGGTACATTTGACTCCAGAGTCGACCTTTCGTGCCACATTGCCCAGTGTGCCATGGGACGTTATTTTACCCAATGTCTGACTAGGCCCTAATGCAATTACAACCCAATGCTGTAATTATACTCAGAAGATTGCTCCCGCAGGCTTGTTTCTTCCTCTCCGAATATTTACAGATGCAGTGTCCAATTGGTAGTCTTACTAGTTACCATTAATTTACTACCTGTCCTAGGCTTACTATTTGACTTTAGTTTCTGCGAAGGAGCTTTGATGATCTGCTTCGCATGCCTACTACATGTGACATGTTGCACCATGACTATTATCCCATTGAACCGAGGACTTTTCCCATCCCTTAAAGGGTTGTAACGATCTTTGGTGAATCCCTTTCACTCGATGCATATAAATTTCCTAAATTGTGTAACAATGAAAAATAAGAAACAAATATTTATAATTCCAAAAAAATGAAAAGGAATTTTTGTGCCACAAAAAAAACTAAGGTCTCGAAAAATAATATATTCAAATACTTGTTGATAAAATAAAATATGTGACATATAAAAAAAAAACATACGCTGCCAACTCCTTGCCCTTAAAAATTGAAAATACCGCAGGTTGTTCGATTTTAAAAAAAAAGATGAGAGACAGTCCTTCCTCGTCCTCTGAAATCTCAACTCACACTCCCTGTCCGATCCTGCTGTAGGGGATTAGCTTATCCTTTGAGATAACTTCCGTTTTTAAAAATATTGTTATAAAAATTCCTCAAAAAAACTAAAAGAAAATTGGTATTCTTATAGACTCTTATAAATTCAAGTGTTTGAAATATGGCAAGGAGAAGCTTAATGAAATAATTTTGACAGTTTACAATAATTATTATATCCCGACAAGTATTCGAAACGGCTGAAGATCTTGAAGAAATAATGGTGTCAAAATTTCGTTAGAGATGTGCGTAGGTGCAGACAACGATGGAGTCCTCATCAGTTTCCCTTTTGATGTAGAGATTGTCATGCTGGTCATGGTAAGGTGAGATGTGCTATGCTTTGAACAAGAAGCAGGTAGTCCATGGAGTAGAGCCGCTGTCCAGGAGTATCCACTCTCAGTTGTGGAGGAAAAGCCGGAACAATAAGTGTAGAAGGTTGTGTTCTGTACTGCTCGACGATGTAAGGACAGTAACAGGTACACTCAATTGAGAGGATGGTTGTAGATAAATGCAGTCCATAAGCCCCAAGTCCTGGAATACAAAGGCTAGGCATCCAGAAGTGTGGTGAGACATGTTGAGGAATACAGATAGAGCTGTAGTTTCTCTAATATCTGCTGCATAAATCAAATAGACTAGAGCTTCTTTTCCTTTTGCAATAGGTATGGAATAGGTATTATCAGAGTTGATCACATATGTTTATATTGTAATATTAGATTTATAGAATGATTGAGTTAATTGTAAATTTTGTGGCACCTTTCTATTTATTTCTTATTTTTATTTTTTATTATTTTCTTTTTTATGTATTTATTTATATATTTTATTAAAATTGCAGTATAATTCTTTCTTGATTTCAAAATATAAAAACTATCCATAAGCCATGGTATTAATAATAATAAAATTTTAAATGAAAACTTAAGAAATATTTCCATGAAGTAAAATAAATTTAATTCTATTATTTGATAAAAATTATATTAATAACAAATGAAAATAAACATAAGCTCTTTTTTAATCCACAAAAACAGAATTGCAATGATTTCCTTTAAAATTTAAATAAGAGACGACAAGTTACAAAAAAACGGAAAAAATATGGAAATTTTTTTTTTTGACAGAGGACTTTTCCCAAAATGTTTAAATTATTATATTCAAAATAGCAAATAGCAGTATATTCAAAGCTGGTACTGTTTTATATAATTTTATAAATTACTACGAAAATTTTTCTAGTTCAAAGAAAATATTGTAAAGTATACCTTATTTACCATATTTATAACGATCTTTGGTGAATCCCTTTCACTCGATGCATATAAATCTCCTTAATTGTGTGAAAATGGAAAATAAGAAACAAATATTTATAATTCCAAAAAAATGAAAAGGAATTTTGTGCCACAAAAAACTAAGGTGTCGAAAAATAATATATTCAAATACTTGTTGATAAAATAAAATATGTGACAAATAAAAAAAACATACGCTGCCAACTCCTTGCCCTTAAAAATTGAAAATACCGCAGGTTGTTCGATTTTAAAAAAAAAGATGAGAGACAGTCCTTCCTCGTCCTCTGAAATCTCAACTCACACTCCCTGTCCGATCCTGCTGTAGGGGATTAGCTTATCCTTTGAGATAACTTCCGTTTTTAAAAATATTGTTATAGGGTGTACGTTTGTAGTTGTTTGATATGCCGCAAAACGTTCAGGGCCAATAAATATCTTCATCGAACAACCTCGATCAATCGGCCTCTTAGTTCCTCTTGTGCCCAGGGAAGGTTATTTTGCTGTTAACCCCATACTTGACATGCCCTGCCCCAAATGACTCGGGCAAGTAGGCACTACGAAAGAACTTACAGATGCCTTTATTTAAGTAAAGGTCCAGAAAAGAAAAACACGATTCGATTCTATGTAAGTAAGTAAGGGTAAAAGTGATTGAGTAGAGATATCATTTTTTTAAAGTTCTATGTTGGCTCTTTTGACTAATCATAAAAACATAGAATTTCATTTAAAAATGAAAGGCATTTCCATAGGACAATTTTAGCAGCAGTTATCATCAGAGAACAATTTGTCAGGATGTCGCCGTATCAGTTGGGAAGGTTTTGGACGAGTACGAAATAGCCTGAGGTTGTCTGCAGGTTTGGCATGGAAACAAATTGGATCAGTACAAGTAAAGCATCTTTTCGTGATTCGTGATCTTTCTTTACACACCAGGAATTTTACAGGGAAGAAGGTGCCAAACCGCGTTTAATTATCAGAATGGTATTAGACAAGGAGAGACCCGCGCCACTAAATTAGTTTTCTTAGTGTTGTAATTGCGAATCAATTAGCAGGCGATGATTAATCATAATGCATTTCAGCGCGCACATGAATGAAGGCCAATTATGAAAGGCGATTAGCTGGAGCAGCCAGGGGCATTTGTACCGTCTGAGCCGGGAATGTTTACCCGTTTATTCAACCCTTCCTCGGCCTCCGTATGTTATTACCTCAATTTAGAGTTTGAAGGTATTCAATTCATTACCGGGGAATGCTACCGGGCTAATAGATATCCCCTCACCGTTGAATTGCAGGAATACGAATTAATTTGGTGTAATTCAGTGTTTCGAATTGTCGACATTCTCAGCATTCAGACAATATGCCACGACAGCTGGAGCAAGAACAAATCCAAAACTAAACAAGAACCATAAAAAGCTAAATTTAATTAACACTACAAGCCAAAAATTCCACCCAATTGTTTTTTTTTAAAAGAAAATTCTGCGCTTTATTACTTTAATTTGTCTCATTATTTTTGTCAATAAATATTGGTTTATCATATGTTTGAAATTGGGAAAATCAATTAGAGGTAAACATTGAAAAAAACCTTTATCCTTGTTTTGGATTAAGGATTAAGTGCTTAATCCAAAACAAGGATAAAGGCTTTTTCAATGTTTACTTTTTACGAAATTTAAAATGTTTATTCAGTCTCATTTGAATTATGAAGAAATAAAATGTTAACTTAAAGGGGCACTTAGTGCTGAGGATGAGGGGCGTGGTGTGGCACTTTTGATGATGGGCGTTCCGTCAGGTATGCGGCTATTGCCATCGGAGTTCCTTACGAAACACGGCGAGACAACGTTTTCAAGAAGCTGAATCCGAAATAGAAGCATAACCATCCATTACTGTTGTTCAAGTGGTTCATCGGCTCCAGGAAGTTCGATGTGTCCAAACTTATGAACGCACTGCTCGAAGAACATTAAATCAGACTGATGGCTTTTCGCCCGGGAACAGAACCAGAATTGACCAGAACATACAGAGTTGCATGGTTCCCATTTACTGGAGAATACAGCCATTGGTCTTTGGAAAATTGGTCTGCTGTACTTTTTACAGATGAGTGTAGATATGCTCCACGATCTTCAGATGGGCGTGAAAGAGAGTGAAGAAGGCGAACGAAATGAAAGGTACGAAGTTTGTAATTTTTCCCCAGAGCCAACCTTTTCAACGTAGCTCAGTGATGGTGTGGGCGGGAATTACTATGGTTAAGGTCACAGAGGTTGCTGTTGGAGGGACACTTGCTATGTGGTTACAATTTTGGAACATCATATATAGTACAACCCTTTCTTCAGAATTGAACCCAATCGAAAGACGAAGAAGAGCACGTACATCATTTCGGGATACACTCCACGATCTTGGAAGGACTCTTCGCGAAGAATGGGCTGATCCCCAGCAAAGAGACATTTCCAGACTGATAGAAAGTTTGTCCAGGCGTCTTGGAGATGTAATTAAACGAAGAGGAGGAAATGAGCGATATTGAAGTGTTAATTAAAAAGCCACAAAATTAAAACAAATTTTAATTGTCCATCTTACCAGACAGACTGGGCAGAGGAGAGTCGTCCAGAGTAATGGGGAACTCCTTTAATTAAAAGTATATCCTTCTACGCATTCTAAATAAATTAAAAAATAAATAAATAAACATATAAATAAATCAATATATGAGAGGAAAGTAGTATTTAAATTAAAAAAAAAAATTACTTTATTCCTGATCAGCAACCTTACCTCCTCCTT
>JASJUQ010000861.1:0-10778 GCA_039619505.1 Cimex hemipterus | reverse complement strand
TAGAGTTTATCCATTTTTCTCTTTGTTTTATTTGGATCCATTCTGCGTTAAAAGAGAGGAGTCTTTGATCTATGCCTTAACTTAAAGGAGGTCGTTAATGAAATAAGCCAGGAATAGGCATCACCTCTATCGGATATTTGGACTGTGCTACTTGATAAGAGGTAGTTTTCAATATCTTGCTCATTGAAATCGTCTTTTTCATGTGGTTGAGCAACACGAAGCTTAGGTCCATTCGTCTAGAAAGAACGATGGATCATCGTCTTGCCATCGAATTTAACGTCCGACGAAGTACGACAGCCGAAGAAGCCATAAGACCTCCGGCATACACGATTAGATTAGATAGACAGTAAAAGTAAATCCGTGTAATGAAAACGAGAGGGGTTTTTCGAGGGGCTTGATTTAAGTTCCGGGCTCCTTGTAATTGGTAAGGATCGGGGATTGAATCCTCGAGGGTGTGTTCTGAATCCGTGCACCGGCGGAAGCGGCCTTTCAGAGAAATAAATAAGGTGATCCCGGGAGTCGCCTCACGTTCGCGACAAGTCCTTCTTGAATTATTTATGCCCTCGCCCTCCGCCTCCCTTCCACACAACTGTTTAATGAGATTACATCTGGGTCGCCCCATAAACGTTTCCTGTAATCCCCGAGTCATAAAACCCCCGGCCGCCCGGATAAGTGCCTTCGTTTTTATCTTTCCTAACCCCTCCTCTGCTGCCTTTCCTATCGGATCCTCCTCACAATTTTTTGGATGCAAAACGTAAAATACCGAAACAGCTTCGGATTCTTACAATATTTTCCCTTCAGCCCGATACATCGAGTTAATACAATTTGTACTTTTTATTTATTTATTAAAGTGCCAAATCCATCGCAGTTTTGAACAAACCTTGGTGGTTTATAACCTACAAATGACATTTATCAAGATTGGGCAATAAAGACAAACGGAAACTTTTAGAACGTTATTCAATTTTCTTTTCGTAAATGTTAGGCTGAAAACGAATCAGCTCAAGCGATCGAATGAAGCTCAACAAATCTCAGAACTTCCGTGCTTTTGCAATGGTGCGTTTAAGAATCAAATATAACAAAGGCAAACAATTATTTGAAATGAAAACTTCGCTAACAACCTGATACAATAAAGGATTAAATGATACGTAATTGAATGACAATTCTGCACAGAACTTGTAGGCGTTAATTGGCTTCCAACTCTGGTCTTTGGAACCCTCCTCCAGTAAACAAACAGCTCGGGCGGTTTATTGCATACCTCTGTGTTTATTCTTTATATTCCATGGCTAAAAATTTTGTTTTACGCTAACATGTATGTTATACAGAGTGGTGCAGTTTTCAATAAAAAACACCACCTGCTTAACTCTCACAGACGCACTGAAGAAGCCGAAACGCGTCTGACAGACCAAGACAGATAGGCAATTCAGGCCAAAATGTCACGACCAAATTGCACAGACACTTGTTTGAATAAAGAAATTAAGAAAAATTGCACCAAAGACGATTTACAAAAGTGGAGCATTGTTTTTTTTTCCTATGATGCGTCGAAAAATGAACGATTCGATATACTAAAATCGATAGTTTAATAAAAACATGATAACCAATTACTGGAACAATAGAATTGAATAATAGCCTTTTTCTATCAAAGTTCCTCCAACGTATCGAGAGCACTGTCGATGTTAGCCCTAGGACGATCTGAGGTAGTAGTAGGACGGTTATAATAACCCTCACCAAGACTGGCAAAAGCATTGTTGCAATTGGAGAAGGCCAAACTCAGAGGAGTAGTAGGACTACTACCCGTCAATGGCATTTAAGAAAACATCTACACAACATGCGTACATACGACGATGATCCAATTTGCAGATTGTGTAATGAAAAGGAGGAAACACCCACTCATATTATCTTCGAATGCGAAGCAACAGCTCATAGGATATTTAACCTAACGTACGTAAAACACTTAGGGAATCAAATTGCAGCAGCGACAGCCAATGATCTGATACTTCTAAGGAGAAGGATGGAGTCTATTATACGTAACTAAAGAACTAGGAAGGTACAATAAACCAGAAGACTATAGTGCCTGGGGAGCGCAAACCCCACTTCCTAGTATCCTTTTTTTACCATACCATAATATGTATAAAGGGTGATAGAGGAATAATGGAGTAATCTATTTTCCGTAATTGAATGGTATATAACGTAGAGTGAATGGGTTTGGACTTTCGTTGGGACCTGAATTGACGTGACTGCTGACAGCACCCACCCTCCCCAGAGCCTAACCTCGAAGGCCGGACGGATAAGATTGAGGTCTGACCTCGAACTGCCAACACCTGCAGTGGGTGATTCTCTAGTCTGTCGAGTCGACTCTATCAAGGTTGGACTCCTAACAGAGCACTGCCCCTGAAGGCACATGTACTGGATAGGAGTACTGACGGAAGAAACACTGCAGTTATTGCCAGGAAGATGAGGAAACCGGAGAACATATTTTATGTTTCTGTGATGTATCTGTATATTCTTGCAACTAGGAGAGGATAAGCCGCAAGCAAGATCCTACACTAAGGAACCGCCGGCAAGACTATGGAGGTTGAACAACCTGAAGCTGGCCTGTGACTTATAAAAACAAGAGGAGCACAAAAGATCTCAGGTCGAGGAGGAGAAAGCCTTCCAAATTAGTGAATCACACACGACCTCCTAAATTGCTGAACCAAAATTTTATCACATGTTTCAAATATAAATATACGCTAGTTTAGGAGATCATGTGAGACTTACTAATTTAGAAGGCTGTGTAAATGACATAGTACACAATCAGTATAATGTTTTTTTTATTAGAAAAAGTGGCAAATGTATGTGACTTTATAATTTTTTTCTCGGGACTATTATAATCGGCCTTAGAAATTACACTTCCATTGATCGAAGATTTATTTTCTGAATGGATTAATTTTATTCCTCGCACTTTAGAAGGTTATCTCAATCTGGCCATGCCCACATGGCCTCGTAAGTTAATCCTTGCATTTATCACGTTTATTTATTTGAAAATTGTGATGAATGTTAGATTCTACAACTTTTAGGGACTACTGAATGGGGAGCAGACCGCAGTACCTTACTCAAATATTATAAATCCCTGATACGATCTCTTCTTGATTACGGTGCCATTGCCTATCAATCAGGAAACAAAAACAACCCTAAAAAAACTAGACCCCCATTCATCATAGAGCTCTCAGACTTAGCACAAGAGCATTTAAATCCAGCCCGATCAATAGCTTGCTTGATGGTTGAAACAGGAGAAATGAGTCTTTCCATGAGGAGCAAATTCAAACAGTTTCCTCTTCTCTAAAATTAAGTCAAACCCCCATCATCTTCTATACATAATGAAAACCCAACCCCACCTAACAACCTTTTATGAAAGACACCCAAGACATAAAACCCCATTCTTTTATAAAGCCCAAACTTACATCTCATCAAGAAACATAATAGCAACATTTTTAACCAATAACCCCTTTACAAAATATCCTCTACGGCTGTTGCCAAACATAAGATTTGATTTTACCTTATCCGAATATCCAAAAAAACGACCAGCAAATGCGAACTAAAACAAAGATACCTAGAAATAGTGGCTAAAAATAGTGACTCGCTTATTATTTATACAGACGGATTGAAGATCGCCAATAAAGTAGGATGTGGATTTGTCGTCGGAAACCGACAACATAGCCTGAGACTACCCTCGACGTATAGTATATTCAATGCCGAACTGATGGCCATATCCAGAGCGCTTACAGATGTCCAACTGAACCATAATACGGTTGTTCTTTTTTGTGACTGCTACAGTGCCTTGCAAACCATTAAAAGGTTATGATGTCGAAAACCCTCTAGTTAACAGAGTGTGGGAAGCAATGCATGAACTACACTTAAGGGGAATCTATTTCCTTTGTATGGATTCCAAGTCACGTAGGAATAAAACACAACGAACGGGCAGACGTTGCCGCCAAAACAGCCCTGAGCTTACCAGAATCTGAGCCACCCTTGTGTGCAAAGGATCTCGTTCAACCTTTAGAAAAGAGATATTCAAACTGAATGGATGAATATTGGAGACAACAAACTAAAAAGATAAAAGACTGCATTCACCCCTGGGAAACGTCCTATCAAATGAAGAGAAGAGAAGAGGTCATAATCTGCCGTCTCAGAATTGGACATACAAGAATGACACACGGATTCTTGATGGAAGGTACTGACCCTCCTGTCTGCCCGTGTAGTGAACGCCTAACCGTCGAACACGTCTTGTGCCCCCCAAGGAACTGCCAACGGTTTTACACTTAAACAACTCCTACAAGATAAACAGCAAATGATTGACAAAGTCATCGATTATTAAAAAAAAAAAATAAATAAATAAAACTATACAACTATACATAACAAGAACACTACATTAACACACAAGTAACATAAAGGCAATGATAGCCCAAGCTGGTTTTTTGCCTATTAAACTTTTTATGGTCGAAATGTAATTTTGTAGGTAAGAAAGAGTAATGTACTAATTTCGTTCTTTGTAATTTAAAAGTACTAAATAAATTCCACACTGGACAATAATATATTCGAAATTGTTACACCATGTAACTCATCCTCCTTAGGATCCGTGTAAATTGACATCTCATTTTTATACACGATGGGATAAGATGTGATCTCGAGCAGTCAATAGAGGACGATGGAGGGGTTTCGAGATTCCCACGGGACGATAAATCCGCCGGCGATAAGAAATCGTGAAATCGTAAAAAGGGCGTGAGGCCCATTGGTTGAGATGGGATTTTTATAGACGGAAAATGAACGGATTGTTTACTGCAAAAATCACCGGGGAAAATACATACCGGCTCGGAAATTTCATCACGTCCATCACGCCCTCAATTTCTTAAGCCACTGGTCAGTGTGATCGATCAAAGGAAGATACGGGCCAATGTTAAGCAGTACGGAACTACGTTTCTTCCCGCGTTTACTAACTTTAGCCGTTAATTTAAAAGTTTGAGCCGATCCGCTCAAAAGCGACAACACTTTAGACGTATCAGTGTCCGGATTGTTGTAAATTGCTTTTTACGACATTGACCAGGGGAGTGGGTGAAATTTAATGAAAGAGGGAGCTGGGCCTGATTACATGTCGTAAACCCGGGCCACTTGTATGCCAAGTGGCCTCCGATCCTGCAATAACGATATTTCCCTCTCTCTAACAGGTGAAATAAAGGAGACACTAAAAACGCTATGCTGCCCTGTGATTAATTTTTTTATCGACTATAAAATCCTAATGATGCGTAATTATGGGGTTTTTTAGTGTCACTTTGGACCGGATGAGGGCGGAAACAGGAGTCTGTCTTTTCAAAGCGAAATTCGGCGCACTTTCCAACTTTCCCCTTTCTTCTGGTTCATTTCACAGATTGTCGTCTTTAAATCTATTTTCCACGTTCTGTACTGTTAGTTTAATACCGTCTCAACATTCATATCAATTATTTTAATGGGATTTTTATCTTAAAAATTAACTAAGTTAATTAATGCCCCTAATTTTTTTTAAACACCCCTTTTTTTATACAAATTTTCAGGTTTTTTGTTTAGCACTAGCCTACACAAAATCTCTTAAAATAGAAATAAAACTAAGTTTTCTTGGTCAACATACACGATTCACATAAATAAATATGAGGCTCATTTAACAGGCCACTTGTGAGGCTCAGCAATTTAGAAAGACTAGAATAATAATTATAATGCTTATATTTATTTACTAGTTATTCAGATTTCGTGAGATGCGGTCTGGTGTGAATAATTATCGATTAACGGTCACTAATCTCTACACATTTATTTACTAGTTTAGTCTGCCATACGCGGTCGGTCTGAATAATTTTGATCTGCTTATCTTTATAGTTTGGTCTGTCTATCCTCACTGGTTTGGTCTATCAGACGTGTTGGGCCTGGATCATTGTGCTCTGCTTATTTTTACTAGTTTGGACTATCGCGTTGGAGACTTGGTAAGTAGGGAATATCAGCCTGTATAAACCAAAAGAAAACATGTTCTGCTGCTTCTTCTTCTTCCTGGCAATATGTGGTAGGTAGGTACATTTGACTCCAGAGTCGACCTTTCGTGCCACATTGCCCAGTGTGCCATGGGACGTTATTTTACCCAATGTCTGACTAGGCCCTAATGCAATTACAACCCAATGCTGTAATTATACTCAGAAGATTGCTCCCGCAGGCTTGTTTCTTCCTCTCCGAATATTTACAGATGCAGTGTCCAATTGGTAGTCTTACTAGTTACCATTAATTTACTACCTGTCCTAGGCTTACTATTTGACTTTAGTTTCTGCGAAGGAGCTTTGATGATCTGCTTCGCATGCCTACTACATGTGACATGTTGCACCATGACTATTATCCCATTGAACCGAGGACTTATTGTCAATCCATCCCTTAAAGGGTTGTAACGATCTTTGGTGAATCCCTTTCACTCGATGCATATAAATTTCCTAAATTGTGTAACAATGAAAAATAAGAAACAAATATTTATAATTCCAAAAAAATGAAAAGGAATTTTTGTGCCACAAAAAAAACTAAGGTCTCGAAAAATAATATATTCAAATACTTGTTGATAAAATAAAATATGTGACATATAAAAAAAAAACATACGCTGCCAACTCCTTGCCCTTAAAAATTGAAAATACCGCAGGTTGTTCGATTTTAAAAAAAAAGATGAGAGACAGTCCTTCCTCGTCCTCTGAAATCTCAACTCACACTCCCTGTCCGATCCTGCTGTAGGGGATTAGCTTATCCTTTGAGATAACTTCCGTTTTTAAAAATATTGTTATAAAAATTCCTCAAAAAAACTAAAAGAAAATTGGTATTCTTATAGACTCTTATAAATTCAAGTGTTTGAAATATGGCAAGGAGAAGCTTAATGAAATAATTTTGACAGTTTACAATAATTATTATATCCCGACAAGTATTCGAAACGGCTGAAGATCTTGAAGAAATAATGGTGTCAAAATTTCGTTAGAGATGTGCGTAGGTGCAGACAACGATGGAGTCCTCATCAGTTTCCCTTTTGATGTAGAGATTGTCATGCTGGTCATGGTAAGGTGAGATGTGCTATGCTTTGAACAAGAAGCAGGTAGTCCATGGAGTAGAGCCGCTGTCCAGGAGTATCCACTCTCAGTTGTGGAGGAAAAGCCGGAACAATAAGTGTAGAAGGTTGTGTTCTGTACTGCTCGACGATGTAAGGACAGTAACAGGTACACTCAATTGAGAGGATGGTTGTAGATAAATGCAGTCCATAAGCCCCAAGTCCTGGAATACAAAGGCTAGGCATCCAGAAGTGTGGTGAGACATGTTGAGGAATACAGATAGAGCTGTAGTTTCTCTAATATCTGCTGCATAAATCAAATAGACTAGAGCTTCTTTTCCTTTTGCAATAGGTATGGAATAGGTATTATCAGAGTTGATCACATATGTTTATATTGTAATATTAGATTTATAGAATGATTGAGTTAATTGTAAATTTTGTGGCACCTTTCTATTTATTTCTTATTTTTATTTTTTATTATTTTCTTTTTTATGTATTTATTTATATATTTTATTAAAATTGCAGTATAATTCTTTCTTGATTTCAAAATATAAAAACTATCCATAAGCCATGGTATTAATAATAATAAAATTTTAAATGAAAACTTAAGAAATATTTCCATGAAGTAAAATAAATTTAATTCTATTATTTGATAAAAATTATATTAATAACAAATGAAAATAAACATAAGCTCTTTTTTAATCCACAAAAACAGAATTGCAATGATTTCCTTTAAAATTTAAATAAGAGACGACAAGTTACAAAAAAACGGAAAAAATATGGAAATTTTTTTTTTTTGACAGAGGACTTTTCCCAAAATGTTTAAATTATTATATTCAAAATAGCAAATAGCAGTATATTCAAAGCTGGTACTGTTTTATATAATTTTATAAATTACTACGAAAATTTTTCTAGTTCAAAGAAAATATTGTAAAGTATACCTTATTTACCATATTTATAACGATCTTTGGTGAATCCCTTTCACTCGATGCATATAAATCTCCTTAATTGTGTGAAAATGGAAAATAAGAAACAAATATTTATAATTCCAAAAAAATGAAAAGGAATTTTGTGCCACAAAAAACTAAGGTGTCGAAAAATAATATATTCAAATACTTGTTGATAAAATAAAATATGTGACAAATAAAAAAAACATACGCTGCCAACTCCTTGCCCTTAAAAATTGAAAATACCGCAGGTTGTTCGATTTTAAAAAAAAAGATGAGAGACAGTCCTTCCTCGTCCTCTGAAATCTCAACTCACACTCCCTGTCCGATCCTGCTGTAGGGGATTAGCTTATCCTTTGAGATAACTTCCGTTTTTAAAAATATTGTTATAGGGTGTACGTTTGTAGTTGTTTGATATGCCGCAAAACGTTCAGGGCCAATAAATATCTTCATCGAACAACCTCGATCAATCGGCCTCTTAGTTCCTCTTGTGCCCAGGGAAGGTTATTTTGCTGTTAACCCCATACTTGACATGCCCTGCCCCAAATGACTCGGGCAAGTAGGCACTACGAAAGAACTTACAGATGCCTTTATTTAAGTAAAGGTCCAGAAAAGAAAAACACGATTCGATTCTATGTAAGTAAGTAAGGGTAAAAGTGATTGAGTAGAGATATCATTTTTTTAAAGTTCTATGTTGGCTCTTTTGACTAATCATAAAAACATAGAATTTCATTTAAAAATGAAAGGCATTTCCATAGGACAATTTTAGCAGCAGTTATCATCAGAGAACAATTTGTCAGGATGTCGCCGTATCAGTTGGGAAGGTTTTGGACGAGTACGAAATAGCCTGAGGTTGTCTGCAGGTTTGGCATGGAAACAAATTGGATCAGTACAAGTAAAGCATCTTTTCGTGATTCGTGATCTTTCTTTACACACCAGGAATTTTACAGGGAAGAAGGTGCCAAACCGCGTTTAATTATCAGAATGGTATTAGACAAGGAGAGACCCGCGCCACTAAATTAGTTTTCTTAGTGTTGTAATTGCGAATCAATTAGCAGGCGATGATTAATCATAATGCATTTCAGCGCGCACATGAATGAAGGCCAATTATGAAAGGCGATTAGCTGGAGCAGCCAGGGGCATTTGTACCGTCTGAGCCGGGAATGTTTACCCGTTTATTCAACCCTTCCTCGGCCTCCGTATGTTATTACCTCAATTTAGAGTTTGAAGGTATTCAATTCATTACCGGGGAATGCTACCGGGCTAATAGATATCCCCTCACCGTTGAATTGCAGGAATACGAATTAATTTGGTGTAATTCAGTGTTTCGAATTGTCGACATTCTCAGCATTCAGACAATATGCCACGACAGCTGGAGCAAGAACAAATCCAAAACTAAACAAGAACCATAAAAAGCTAAATTTAATTAACACTACAAGCCAAAAATTCCACCCAATTGTTTTTTTTTAAAAGAAAATTCTGCGCTTTATTACTTTAATTTGTCTCATTATTTTTGTCAATAAATATTGGTTTATCATATGTTTGAAATTGGGAAAATCAATTAGAGGTAAACATTGAAAAAAACCTTTATCCTTGTTTTGGATTAAGGATTAAGTGCTTAATCCAAAACAAGGATAAAGGCTTTTTCAATGTTTACTTTTTACGAAATTTAAAATGTTTATTCAGTCTCATTTGAATTATGAAGAAATAAAATGTTAACTTAAAGGGGCACTTAGTGCTGAGGATGAGGGGCGTGGTGTGGCACTTTTGATGATGGGCGTTCCGTCAGGTATGCGGCTATTGCCATCGGAGTTCCTTACGAAACACGGCGAGACAACGTTTTCAAGAAGCTGAATCCGAAATAGAAGCATAACCATCCATTACTGTTGTTCAAGTGGTTCATCGGCTCCAGGAAGTTCGATGTGTCCAAACTTATGAACGCACTGCTCGAAGAACATTAAATCAGACTGATGGCTTTTCGCCCGGGAACAGAACCAGAATTGACCAGAACATACAGAGTTGCATGGTTCCCATTTACTGGAGAATACAGCCATTGGTCTTTGGAAAATTGGTCTGCTGTACTTTTTACAGATGAGTGTAGATATGCTCCACGATCTTCAGATGGGCGTGAAAGAGAGTGAAGAAGGCGAAATGAAAGGTACGAAGTTTGTAATTTTTCCCCAGAGCCAACCTTTTCAACGTAGCTCAGTGATGGTGTGGGCGGGAATTACTATGGTTAAGGTCACAGAGGTTGCTGTTGGAGGGACACTCACTATGTGGTTACAATTTTGGAACATCATACATAGTACAACCCTTTCTTCAGAATTGAACCCAATCGAAAGACGAAGAAGAGCACGTACATCATTTCGGGATACACTCCACGATCTTGGAAGGACTCTTCGCGAAGAATGGGCTGATCCCCAGCAAAGAGACATTTCCAGACTGGTAGAAAGTTTGTCCAGGCGTCTTGGAGATGTAATTAAACGAAGAGGAGGAAATGAGCGATATTGAAGTTTTAATTAAAAAGCCACAAAATTAAAACAAATTTTAATTGTCCATCTTACCAGACAGACTGGGCAGAGGAGAGTCGTCCAGAGTAATGGGGAACTCCTTTAATTAAAAGTATATCCTTCTACGCATTCTAAATAAATTAAAAAATAAATAAATAAACATATAAATAAATCAATATATGAGAGGAAAGTAGTATTTAAATTTAAAAAAAAAATTACTTTATTCCTGATCAGCAACCTTACCTCCTCCTT
>JASJUQ010000829.1:0-17345 GCA_039619505.1 Cimex hemipterus | reverse complement strand
GAGAGAGAGAGGTGGGGTGAGGGAGGGGTGGTGGTAGAGAGGGAGTGAGTGAGAGTCAGTCATAAATGAATTAATGGCAGAAAAAGTGAGCTAAGCGTATCAGTGAGTAGGTGGGAAAAAAAAGAAGCGAGAGTGAGTGAGCAGACTCTTTCCTTATATGTGAGTGGGAAGTAAAGTGAGCGGTACGAAGAGGGGGTGAGCGAGAAGGAAAAGGTGTTTGAATGAATGGGTGTGAGAGTGAGAGGAGTGAGTTAAGTGGACAAGATATCGACGAATCCCTTCGAACCCTCGAGGCATTTGCATATCGCTTATGCATACCCATAATTTGTCCAGTTTCCCTTTAATTGTACTAACTGGTAAATCTTTTTTGTTATGGAGAATCTCTCTGTCATGTTAAATATAACAAAGATAATTCTTAAATACAGTTTTATTGTCGGGAGGTCATAAATAAAGATAACAAAAAGTATATCAAATTTCTCGGAAATTCAACGGCAGACCTTACCGGAAGAATTTATAATCTTTCCCATTCGATAGGTACTACAAAGCGACAACTTTATCAAATTAAATGTATGAACATTTAGGAACGCATTTTTACGCACGAAAAAATACGAATAGAAAAAATAGTATCAGAACTGATTTAAACATATGAAAAAAATTTCTTTATCACAAGTAAAAGCATAGGAGGAAATATGAAACAACTGAAATAAAGTAAACTTGAGCTTCCTTCAGACGGAATAGTTAATGGGGAATCTGAAGTCTACCGAGGAATGCGATGGAAAAGATGAAGGCCGTTTGAAGGCTCGAGTAACGAAAATAAATCCGATACGAATTTTCAAAGATGATTACGTACCAAAGAAAACAGTTGGACCCAACCGCGGTGCCGATTAATTTATGCGGGGCACGGTCAGCTTTATACAATCGACTATCTAATATCAACGTTTTCAAATGTCGCGTATATCAATCAGGTCCGCTTATTATATCTCAAAAATCCTGACTAGGCCATTTTTTTCAACACTAGAGACGCAGAAAAAGTCTAAAAAATAAAAAATACATACCTTAACGATATTTACCGCAATAATTAAAAATGGTGTAACTGATAAAATAAAAATATAAAGGCAATGATAAAATCACTAGATCAACACAAAAATTTAAAAAAAATTAAAATGTTCTACGAATATAAGTATTCCAAAATATCATTTATAAACCATTGACCGAATTTCGACTATATTATCCTCAATGCACACATATACAAAATTCCCAACCAATCCATTTTTGAAAATCAAGCACTACAAATAAGTGATATTTTTAACAGGTAAACTAAAGCAGCATTAGAATCACACAAAACAAACATAAAGCCCCAATTAACAAGAGGCACACTACCTTCTATTATCCGTTATAAATCTTAAGTACAAATACCCTCTCTCTCACAAACTAACTCAATTGAATACACTCGCCCTTTCTCATTCTATTTCACACTCCCTTTTTTCTTATTCACTACATCACCCTTTCTCTCACGGTCTTTCATTTACTGGCTAAACTTTCACATGAAGCGCGCGCGCGTGTGTGTGAGATGCGCAACATTGCCTATAGAGCTTAAACTCTTACTTTTTTTAAATTTATTTTATTTTTATTAAAACTGGTCTTATTAGACCAACCATCAATTTTGCAATAATATTATAGAATAAATAAATATTTACATTCTTATTAACCCATTGGTACAATAAGATTTACATCTCACTATTCACATTCACTATTATCTACACAAGTTGGTATGGCTTTGTTCGTTTTAACTTCTGGCCATGTTTCGGTTATGTAAGAGTTTGGTCACCTCCACGTTCTCGTGCAGGCTGAGGTGAGCCTGGTGTTTGGCGGCAAATCGTTGTATTTCCGCCGTGACTTCAGGAATCTTAATATCCCTATGTAAGCCCTTATTCCTTATGTACCAAGGTTTTTTAGGATTTTATTTTGGAGTGTTTGTATGAGTTTAATATTGCTATGTTTGGTGCAACCCCATAGGCTTTATGTAATTAATAGTATTTTATTTTGTATAGCAAGATTGGAGTCATGTACTATCAACCAGTATAGTTGTCTATACCTTAAACCTATTTCTGTCCTTTTTTTCCTCTCGTGTTCTTTCCATCTCAGCTTGGCATCTAAGTTCATTTCCAGATATTTAGCTGTATTGCTGTATGGTAAAGTAGTTCCGTCGACATGGTCCACCTTTTTGTTTATAAAGATCAGATGAACTGATTTATGCTGATTTAGTTTGATTTTCCATTTTTTTGTCCGTTCGTTTATCTTATTTACATGCATTTTGGAGGAATTTGTTTGAATGGTTGATAGTCGGTCCTAGTGGTATCACCGCCGTGTCATCTGCAAACGGTGCAATTTTCACTCCATCTATTTTCGGAAAATCACTGGTGTATAACAAGTAAAGCAGTGGACCTAATATGCTACCTTGTGGCATTCCTGAATTTATTGTTTTTAATTTTGAATATTGATCTTCTTGTTGACTCTAAACAGTCTGTCAGTTAGGTACGAATTGATAATATCGACATACTGTTTTGGTAGCATACCTTTTAGTTTAATGATGAGTCCTTCGTGCCAGACCTTGTCAAAAGCTTGCGAGACATCAAGGAAGATAGCAGAACAAATCTGTTTTTCTTCGAGAGATTTTTCTATTACATTTGTTACTCGGTGAACTTGGTCTATTGTTGAGTGTCTTGTTCGGAATCCAAATTGGTGGTCAGGAATGATTTTCTTTTTTTCAACGATGTGTTTTATTCGTTTTAATAATAACTTTTCGAAGAGTTTAGACGCTGTTGTTAGTAACGATATCGGTCTATATGATTTGACCTCGTCAGCCGGTTTTCCTGTTTTTTTTTTTTTAAATCATAATGACTTCTGCGAATTTCCAAAAGCTGGGAACATATTTCAGTCTGATTGCAGCATTAAATAGATATATTTGTTTAACTATACCCTTTTAAGGCAATTGTTTTAGTATTTATCCAGTGATAAGGTCATATCCTGGATCCTTTTTAGGGGATAAATTTTTAATTTCTTGTGCAACTTCTTTAGGTGAAACTAGCTTTATATTTTCTTCTTGTCGTGTTGATGATTTCATTTGGTTTGAAGATTTCAGTAAGGTAACTAGCAAACAATTCGGCTTTTTCTCTGCTATCTCTCGCCCAAGTACCATCCTCTTTTTTTAATCGTGGAATTTGGGCGATTGGTCTATTAATTTTATTTATAGCCTTCCACAGCAAGAAGTCAGTAGCTTCGCCTGGAGTTAGGTCTTCTAGATAACTTGCGATTGAGTCGTCATGTAGGTTTTTCATTTTCGTTTAAGTTTTTGAGCCATATTGTTAAGAATATTTTTGTCTACGGGGTCTCGATTGTTGCCATCTTCTTCTAGCCTTTCTTTTCTGATTTATTAGTTCTTTAATTTCCTTGGGGTAGTTGAAGCCAATTGTTTTATGGATAGTCTGTCTAGTATTACACCATGCTGAAGTCTGAATGATTGAGGTGAACACCTCTGCTTCATTATCTAATTGTTCTTCCGTGCTTAGAGGAACATTAAGCTCTGTTTTTGCTTCCACGTCTACAGCAAAACTATTCCAGTCAGTAGTTAAATTAACTAATGTTGGCTTACATTGTTTTTTTTATTATCCTTCCACTTAGCGTCAGTATAACTGCTGAGTGATCAGAATTTAGATCAAAGTTTTCTATTACTTTAATGAAGTTAGGGGCAACTTTTTTGGTAATGTATTACCATCAGGTATTTTTTTACAGTCTGTTGGCCAGCAGGTTGGTTTCCCTGTAGAATGATAGACGCAATCCAGCGTAGCTTTCCTTAGTTCGCGGCCTTAGGTGTTAGTCAGTCTGGATCCCCAGTGAACATGTTTAGCGTTGAAATCACCGCCTACTACGTACCTTTTGCCTAGGAGTCTCGAGTAATTCAAACACTTTAAGTTGTGCTTTGGCGAGCAATATACTGCGCCAATAGCTATTTTCTGTTTGAGAGAGTTAGTACGACCACGGTGAGTTGGATCTCATCAGTTTGAAGAGAACGGTCTTCGAAGTGTCGTATGTTGTCCTTTATGATTATAGCGCTACCACCGTTACGGTTGTTATTAGGATGGATGGTGTGATATATTTGGTAGCCATAGAATTTTAAAATGACTGTTTTGTTAGGTGGGTTTCAGTCACTAGGCAAACATCAATTTCCCTAGTATACCACTTGCATTTGCATTGCAGTCGGCTCATCATTTGAAACAAATTTTGCTTCTAGTCTTTCTAGTCGCTCTGAAAGTTTGGTCAATGCGGTGGTAATGTTGGCCATCATTTCGACCATGTGCTACTGATTGTACATAGACATTGTTTGTCCTTGGAGTTCTTTGCGGGCTACTTGAGCTGGGTCGAGGATCCCTTACTACTAGTGAATCGCTTTTATTGGTTGATTTTATGTGGTATGTAGTTATTTCGCAATTATGCATTCTCTGTAATTTGCGAGATGATCACCTGCACAGTTATGGCATTTTGGAGCTTCTTCTTGCGGCTTAGAGCAGTTTGCTGTTAGGTGTTCGCCAGCACATTTCACGCATATTGGAGTGTGGTTGCAATATTTTTGTGTATGACTATAACGTTGACATTTTTTCGTCGTCGGAATCGTCTTGCTGTTTTTGATTGCTTCTATTTTTCTATATGACATATATGTTTTATTTCGAAGATCTTTTTAATGTCTTCGGTATTTTCGAAACTGAGCATGAACAAAGGAAGCCGAGTTGTCTTTTCAACTCAGTTTTCCTTCGTCTTTCTTATTTTATTGGCAGCTGACATTATCTTGAAACCTTCGTTTTGGAGGAAAGTTACAGTATCTTTTGGATCACAAGATGGGTGTAGGTTCCTGGCCGTGACTTTTATGGGCCTGGTTTGTTTATTTTCATATGTGTGCCACTCCATGTTTTTGAGCTGTTCATGAACTCTGTAATTCTCCTATACTCAGTTTCGTTGTCTACGTTAATTTTTATTTGGTTATTGTTCATGAGTTTACTTTGAAAGTTAATTTTTTGTCCTTAAAGAGCTTCATATATTGGCTTCATATCAGTCACATTGCTTAGTACTATGGGTGGTGGCCTTTCTACTTTTGCTTGTGTTTTGTCTAATCTGTTATCAACTGATTTTTTTATTAAATTAAAAGTATTACTTGAAGTTCACATTTTTCAGGAGAAGACATGAATTTTCTTCTCTTATTGTTTTGGACGAGCCATGCCGTTTCTTTGGCTACTGTTTCTTCTTCATCGGAGAAGTCGGTAGTGTGAAAAAAAAATTCAGTCTGGCTCGGTGTTGATTTTTGTTCCTTTCCAGTTCGGGACTTAATTTGGTCCTTCATTTTTACGATCATGTTTCGTAATTCCTCATTACATTTGCGCTCTTGTGCGAGTAGCAATTGAAGGGCTTTTATTTGTTCTGTCTGTCCCATCTTTTGCATCCTTTCTTGATCGGTCAGGACAAAGAGCGGAGACGAGCTGGGTAGGGGGAAGGAGAAGAGTGAGATTTTGAACGCTCGGAATTTTCCGAGCCGTTCTGATAATAAGCGTTTTCCAACCTTTTTCTGTTGACGAGGCAGTCCTTAGGCAGTGTAACCGGCCTATTTCTGGTGCAATATTCAATTTCTTTACGTTTGTTTCAACATTTAGATTGTTTTTTTTAAGTTAGTAACACTACAATTTTAACACACTATTTCCACAACACACACTATTGTTAAAGTTCGCTACCTACTGGGGATGTTTCAGGTCAATTTTCGTAGAATAAACCATCGAAAAGAGAAATTTTTGCAGAGCGAATCAAAACACGACTGATCAAGTTAAACGCCATTGCGCGACTCAACCAAATTGTGATAGCTACTTGCTGCAGTAATAATCAAGCATTTGTGCGATCTGAGTGGCTTTATAAAGATTAATAAATATAGAAGAAGAAGAAGATGAGACAACAAATAGAACTGCGAAAATACATACAGATAGTATGGTTGCACTTTGTTTTTCTAATCAGTTAAATCTGAATGAAGAAATCCGTAACAAATTGAAAGTTCTCAGGAAGAGCTTAGGGCGGACAATAAGATAACTATGGATAAAACTTCATACTGGATATTCGGGAAACGAACTAGCAGACTCTAAGGAAAAAGTGACTGCAGATGGCAAAGGCACTAAAACGTTATCCCGAAAATATGGCCACACAACTGTTATTGGCAATGTGGGAAAATGAACGGACAGCAACAACGAAGGCTGCAGTAACCAAACTATTTTCCTAACGTAAAGAAAGAATAGGAATTGAAATATCACACTCGTTCTTTTTTCTATTTAAGATCATCGGTGACCCTGGGTGCCCTGCAATGCGTATGACCAAACAGAAGAAAATTATCTATGATTGTAAATTCGGCAATTCATCAAGGAAGTCCTATTAAATGGAGAAAATGGTCAATCATCGAAAATGAGTTAATTATAAAATAATGCCCAAAAATATTTAAATTTATAAATTCAATTAATCTATACTTGTTGAACAAATTTTTAAATATACTAATTAATCATCTTGATGATGTTATGGTTTCATTAAAATAAAAGTATTAAAGTCTACTCTTGATTCAAATGATTGAAAAAATCTATAATTACTAAGATAACAGATGAAATAAGTAAATAAAACAACTCACACACACTCTCTCTCGCATTTACTCACAGGATCGTCATTTTTTCTCATTATTTTTCACTCACTCCCATTCGCAAGACCTCCTACTTACTCATTTCCTCTCACATGTTTTTTCATTTACTCACTATTTCTTCATTAGTTCATGTGAATTAATTAATTCAAAATGAATTATTAAAGAAAAAAACCAGTTGATATTTATTTTCTGAACCTATTCCTGACAAAAACGTTTTGGAAAATCAAATATTTTTCTTTTTCAACAACATTCCCAAATTTAAGATGGTCGTTGTGTGCAACCCAGAAGCAGGTCCAAAATTGACTGCACAACGAGATAGTTTACTAGCTGATGCGACAATTTCTGCTCATTCAAACCACACATTTTATTTGCAATCGAGTCAACTTGTTCACCATCGAATCCAAACGAATTATGGGGAAAATAAAGATGGTTTGACAGAATACATTCCACATCGACTTTTGATATGTTTAAACCGCGACATGCAATTCACATGAGAAAACTATATCGAAGTATTGGTTTTAATTGAAGACAAGTGTTTGGTAATTGTTACTAAAGCATTGTCCCAACTGGACGTGACATCACCTAATCGAATAGCTATGCTGGTATGTATTTCTTGCATGTGCCAAGTGGCAGAGAAAGAACTATTTCTTATTTCAATGGTACTGGCAACCATGCGTGTACAAAATAATATCGGATGACAATCGCGTGACGCATCATCTGGAATTTTGTCGATTCTTTTTGATCGTTGTCGAACAGCTCATTCAGCAATATAAAAACAAACAAACAGTGAAACACCAACTTGCAACATTTCAAAAACATGAGGTATGAATAGTACCAACGACGCATGGCAATTATTTGGGGTGAAACAATGGAGCAAAAGAAATCTTTAAGAGCATTGGATCCAACATTGTAAGTTTTATGTAGAAACGAACTACCATTCGGTGGTGTGGTACTTATTAGCAGGTGATTTTCTACAGGCATTGCCTGTTATTCCATGTTCACACCAGCTGATGGAACTGAATGCGTGTTTAAAACATTTGTGGAGAAATGTTAAGAAATTTCCATTGACAAAAAACATGTTCGATTATAAAACGATCCTTTTCCAGAATATTTTGTCATACAGTTGTTCATCGGAAAGTTACAAACGAAGAAACAACAGGCCGGATTAAATAACAAAACGATTTTTTCAGTATCACTCACTCACAATAAAATTTGGTTCAATGGGTATTTACATATATCAGCATAATTACAGAAGCCATCGTTCATTAAGTGAACGAGCAATTAGCTGCAATAAAAGGTGGATGTAAATTTGAATATTCAGCACATGTTGCCGGGAGAAACGGCTATTTACAAATCAATAGACGTTATAGATCAAGATGAAGCTGTAAATTATCCAACTGAATTCTTAAATTGGCTTCATTTATCTGAATTGCCACCACAGATGATTAATCTGAAGGTTGACGTTTCTATCATTCGTCTTAGAAACATTGACCGATTATTAAAGCATGTCATCGAATTTCCACTGGCAAATTTAAAGTTTTATGACGTGCTACCATGTACCCCGACGATACCGGCAGATATGCCATTCCAATTCAGCCGATTGAAATTTCCCATTAAACTGGTTTTGCAATAATGATAAATCACAAGGTCAACCATTCAAATTGTGGGGTTTGAAGAGAATCCATGCTTTTCTCATGGACATTCCGACTAGGGAAAACCAAGGGATTTGTTTGTACACGACTAATGGAATCACAAAAATACGTTATACATCCAAGAGCATTACAATTACCTAAAAGTGGATGTAGAGTTAGGGATGGGTTCGGAGCGTTTGTCTAGCAAACTTTAAGAAGTCTAAAGCGCCTGATTAGTGTTTGGGGGTTCCACGTAAGTCATTCGTCAATGTATAAATCAAGGTAGCAACTACATTAGTGTAAGCGGGATGATTAGTTGGGAGTAGTGATCATTCTTCAAAGGGTTAAAGTGACATGTTTACATTTTTGTATATTTATCATCTTTCACCGCTTGAACCACTGCCCAAGGGATGTGTCATGGGTTTGTGGGTGTCTGGTTGATATTACCAAAGCAAAGGATGGCGGTGTCATCCGCATAGGGTACGATCGTTTCAGGAAGAGTAGGAATGTCTGCGATATTTGTGTCAAGAATGGGTTTTAGTTACTTCCTTGTGGTACCTCTACATCCCGGCTGGAAGAGAGGGGCCACTGATGACTTAAAGTATCCGTCGGTTAGATAGGTATCAGGTAGTAGGTACTCTCCTCTTAAACTTAACTCTGTCATACCCGAGATAAGGCTTGTTTCTCATCTAGGAAAACACCGGAGCAGCACTGTTTTTCTCAAGAGCGGTAACAATGATGTCTACAACGCGGTGGCAGTGTTGAACAAGGATGAGAACGTCCGAACCCAAACTGCTAGACAGTGGTAAGATTAGAGGAATGAAGGATGAGGAGAATTGTTTAAGCAGAGTTAACTCATTTAATTTTTTTGCTTGGCTCTTAGCATTGTCAAGAATACTAAAGTTAGTATCTAGTCTACATCTACGTTCTGCATTTTTTCATTGCACCATTCATTTAATTTTCAGCAACAATTCCGCAGTATTTTCAAGTAGTTGGAGTACTATTTTGAACGTATCCATTGACTGTTTGAGTTAACGGGTTCATTTAGCTTGTCCGGAACTTGTAGTTTCAACCTTTGGAGTTTCTTTCACTTATGTTGTACAAGTCGTTTGGCCCAGATCGACCTGTGCAAATGGGTCTGGGGCGTGAGGTAACGAGAAGGAAATTCTACCAGAGCGAAACGGGAATCCTGAGGTGAAAGGGACAAATTTTCGTAGATTTAGTTTCAAATTGCCCCATTTTACTGCACTACTTCAACATTTTTTGTTTTCCGTTCGATTAAAACAACCTGGCAAACTACAGAAAAATTGACTAAAAATCTCAAAGCCGGTACTACAGATTTTCGCAATTAAGTGCGTTTTTCTTTATACAAAAGAGTGCATGATTCGGTTTAATGTGTTGTAAATTGCGTAATTGTTTTTTATCTGAAGAACCATAATACTGAATTTTTTTATTGACAAAAACTGACGTCAAGAAACATGGATGATATACTCCTTTCACCCAGCATTATACAACCACTGTTGACTTATGTAACGTCAATTTTAAAACTTTATCTACCATTGTAAATAAGAGTCATTCCTCAATAAAACCATCAAGATACGTGCAATCTTTTTTTCTTGTACGATAATTGGAGATGTCAATATATTAAAGATGCGCACAAGGATTCTCACGGAGTTGAAGGTAGTTTGAGGAAAATGTAGACATTCATTAAATCAGGTTGATTCAACCGTGAAAATGATTGCAGAACAAATAATAAAAATTCTCGTTGTAGACAAGTCAGTTTTTAAACATGGATTGAGATCGGGAGACCATTATTGAAAATTATACCATCAAGATAAGTGCAATCTTTTTTCTTGTACGATAATTGGAGATATCGCAGTATATATTAAAGACGCGCAAAAGGATTCTTACGGAATCGAAGGTGGTTTGATGGAAGTTGTTTCGAACGGGATTCGAAGGCCATCCGAAAGCTTAATTCATTTAAAGTTGTATTCTAGTGTTTCTGTCCTAAAATAATGAATCAAGAGGAAAATGTAGAAATTCATTGAATTAAGTTGATTCTACCGTGAAAACTATTCCTGAACAAATAGTAAAATGTCGGTTTGTCGGTTTTTAGACATGGATTGGGATCGGGAGACCATCACTGAAAATTATAGACAATAAGGCATGGACTGTAGGTCTCAAAAAAGCCCATAATACGTCAATAGTATTATTAAAACAGAAAATAGAAAGAACTTTTTTAAAAAAGAGGAAAAACCGGAAGAGATACAAGGACATGACTTGGGCAGTTCTTTGGAGAGAAAACAAATAAAGCTGATGAACAAGAACGAGATACTGAGGCATAACATTGACTGAAAAGATAAGCTTATTGCACATTTCCTCTTTATGTTCCCCTTTTATGAATGTATTTATTTGCGTAAATTTTGAAGTATGCGTGGATTGTGTCGTAAACGAACGATAAATTCTTTACACAACACCGGCCCTTTTTCAGGGCCACAAAACTCCCAGTCACTAAACTAACGAACTAAACACGTAAGTATTTGGTTCAGTAGTATAATCTATTATACAAAATGCACCAACTGCATTAAAGAGAATGCATACATTATTCAAACGTGCCGAACCAATGGCATTGTAAATTAATATTAGTAAAATATTAAGCTGAGGATATTTATTACAAAGTTAGATTTCTGCTTGGTCGTTCAGGAACTATAAAAAGCCATGCTTGATTATGCATCTTTTTTCCCTCAATGTTTGATGATTGCTATTTATAAAGATTTTCTAATGCCGGTCAGAATCCCTCTGTTGGCAACGGGTTGACTTTAAAACCTCTTTTTATCATTTCTGCAATAAAAAGGGCTTGATATGCAAAATCTATTTGCCAACAAGGAACGATAAACACGAGAAAGACCGTGAAATCACTTGCTGCAAAAGATATGTGCTGAAGGAAACTTTGTTTTAGATACGTTTTTTCTAATTAATCTTATAGGAAAGAGATTATCCTTAACGATCAATAAACACGATTAAATTGTAATTTAATTAAACTCAGAAAATACAACATGCAATCCAGCTACTTTCCATCTATCCAACCCTCTGACGCTAACAAACGAAAAACATGATTAAAAGAAAACGGGCTAGGAGTTAGGAGGATATAATGACATATCATCAGAGTATATTAGGATAGTGGTGTCAGCATTATAACAAAATCGTAACCAAATCTACATCTTTTGACTTTTCTTAATTCTTTTTTTTATTGGTAAGTGAGGAAAACTTGATGAAGCACAATAAGTTACATAGATGACGAGATAATACAAAAGAAAAGGAAATGAGTGGAGAAGTGATAGCACTCCTAAATGAGAAAAATCATCTCTTAATCACTTGCCCTATCTGAGAGCAGGTCTCAGGGAGTCTGTTTTTTTAAATATCGAGGAGGATAGTTAGGATGAGATCAGGAGGAAAGTTGTTTAATGTCGTATTTTTTGAAGCTGGATTTTATAGTTCATTTAAAAAGGAGACATTTAGGTCATTATGAATGGTACGGTGGGAAACGGATTTTGCGAAGATTGGAAGCTTGAGCTTGAACTAGTATATGCCATAATGGCCATATTGGTTTCAGTATTGAGCTGTGTATGAATATTGTCGAGGGAGAGTTTATAATGTTGCCTAATAATCTTTTAGGTAATCAGTATGGTATGTACAGCTCTATTGTGTAAGTGATGCGGATCCACAGAACGGTAGTAAAATTCTGGCACCTTCTTAATTTTGAATAGAAGTCCAGTTTGCCAGAGCCTATGAAAGGCCTACTGCGAGTCAACAAACAAAACTTCACAAATTTTTTTCCCAATGTTTTTAAAATTGTGGCAGTCATTCAACGGAATGTTGTTGGTGAACAAAAGTAATCGGCTGATGGTAGCTTTTAAGGGCATTGGAAAATTTTGTAGTTATTTTCTGTTCGAATTTGCTTGATGCATTATCTATCCCGCGCCTGCAGCTGTAAACGCTCTTTTCTTGTATTAGTATCCTTTTGCTCCTGTCCTCAAACTAGCGTTCTTGTGGAAGGTGATTATGCTTCTGTATATATGGCCTTACAATTTAAAACTAAAGAAGTACTTGACTTGTCAAGACAGGTTAGCAACATTTGTGTTCTTAAAGCCTTAACCGTCCGTCCTCCGTATGTTCATCACCACACAGATAGTTCACAATCTTTCAAACCTTTGAATCCGATCATTGCTCCATTACTTATAAAAGACACATAATTCACCGGGAGAAGTAAACAACCCTCTAAATTAATTTGATTTAAATATGATCCATCAGTAAATAATAGTAATAATCCATCAGTAACATCCATTGCTTACCTTGGACTATGTTTCAAAGATGTGATAATAATAAATAAATAATTTACTCTTACTCTTCAGACATTTTTCACCCTCACTAACAAAACTTACTCTTATAATTTAAGATTAAATGTTCATCAAGCGGTAAGAACAATAAAAAACAAAAGCAGAGATTGTAAATTTAGTATGGCTGTTGCTAAGTTTAAAATTTAATTACTAATTCGCTGACAAACACCAACTAGCTTTATTCGTAAATTGATGATGGTGTATTGAATTCTGGCGAATATTGTTAAATATCTCCCTCCACGACGTATTTTCACGGAATGAGTGTGATACGCAAACACAAAAAGTATCGCAATTTTGTGAAATTAAAACCGTGTTGCGTCACTGGAACATAAAAGAGATATATACCGGAACGAAATATCTGATAAGCAGTTCGTGCGATTTGGGCCTACAATCGGTTGACATAAACCTCTGGTGAAATTTGTAAAATTAAAAAACCAAATTGGATTTTGAGACAAAACGTAATAAAAACTTACGTGTAGGTCGGTGGAAGGCAAGACTTAGCAATATAACTGTAAAAAAATCAACCTGACTTTAGCTGAAAGCTACAGAAGATTCACGTGAGTATGGAATGTGATTAAGCAGTACGCGCCCTTTGCAAAGACACATGAGCCGGCCGGATCAAAGGATTGCAAAACCGAGAGAAAACCCCTCCAATCGAAAAGAATCACTGCCGGTCCTTTTTTCTCAGTCTGTCCGGGGATGTTAAAGAGTGAGGAGGTGTGTGCCGGTAGTGTTTTATGTATTCCTGTCTTTACAGAAGTAATTTTGCCTCGTTTCTTTTATTTCTGCCTGACCATCATTCAACGTCGAAATCCCGGCCTTGACCAATAATTGCTCTTTTGAAATAAGAATCTGCAACGCTCTTAGGCACATATACAATGGTGCACAAAGGAATGGAAGGGAAATAATTACTTTACAACTCCCGCTGGAGGTTTTTTTTTTTAATTCTAAAACTCGATATTTTGATATGTTATGATATGTTATTTTGATATGTTAAGTATTGGAATACAAAGAAGAGTCTGGTTTGAGGATTTATTAATGCTCTAGACAACACATAAAAGTCAAATGCTTTTATTTTATTTACCTGGCTACAATCCAAAATCTTACCAATGCAAGGCTGTATTTATTTAAGTTTCACTTCAATCACAGAAAATTTTCAAATCGAGTTACTTTATTTTTATTTATTATAAAAACAAAATAATAATTACAACAAGAATAAGGCATAAGTAAATATAGATATTTCTGTTATGGTAAATCGTCAAAAAATTGTAATTCTATCCTTTCAGATCGATGACTTACGTAAACATAGATATTTATTTCAAGATAAATCATAAAATTGGAATTCATTCCTTTCAGTTCAAAGAAGACGCTTTAAATAAATTGTGACTCAAAAACACCCATGGTTGTAACTAAATCAACATTAATTTTAGCATATATGCAGTCCACCGAATCCCAAACATCTGTTAAATTTTCCGTAAAAGTAAAATTTCTCAAAATAATTGGCTGAGTTGGTAGGATTTTCACTTTCTGAAATAAAGAACTTCACTGTCAAAAGGGTTAGGCGAAATGAATGGATGGGCTATCGAGTGTTGATAACAATTTATTATTTTGTATCATTGGGGTGGTTTTAGACAGAAAAGTGTCTAGTAGATAGTATCGCGTCAAAAATTCCCAGCCTTCTGCCATTTTACCGAATGATTTCAGGCTGGTAACACCCACTGTTACTCTATTATAATTATATCTAAAATAAATGCGGAATTTTAATCAATCAAAAAACCAAATAAACCGCCAAAACAACAGAATAATTAAAAGTCAGACTGAAAATAGCAGCGAAAATCCAAAAAATCTATTCGCATAAATTTGTATAGCGGAAAAATGAAAAAAGAAATTGATTAAAGATTAATTATGCAAAAATTCATTGTTTATGGCATCCTAAATGGATTAAAAACAATAAAAATACTAGAAGGCCAAGACAAGCACCAGGTTGATATTTAATAAGAACGCCGTGAAAGATAAAAAAGGAAAAGGACTCAAGATACTTTAAATATTCAATAGATAAATAAAAATGGGTGAACGGGAGTTTTTAAATCTAACATATTTGACATTATCGTGTTTATTTTGATATAAGCGACATTATTGGGATAGATAATGTATTTTTGTTTTGTAATATTGCGAGAAAAGTGAGAATGGCTTGAGCTATGAAAGTAGTGCTTAACCAGAGTATTATAAAGTATAAAAGGGCAAATATTCGACAATTTTTGAGACATTGTTTGTAGAAAGAAATACTAAAATACAAAATTAAAGGGATGGCAGGGTTAAGAAATTAAACGGTAAATGTTTTTTCTTTACCTTTAAGAGAAGGTTATTTGTCATGAAGGTCGGACCTTCCAAAAAATGTTTTCCACTCATTTTGAGCCCGTAAAAAAACGAGAACCTGCTTAGGACTGGAACGGCCAAATATTTCAGATCGATTGTTGGAAATTAAAAAAAGGTAGACAAACGTTTACTATCGCCATTAATCAAAAAGGCAGGCGGATGTGGCAGAGGACGTTTTGTGGAAGTGTGTAAAGTGGGGTGTTTCTGCCGTTTGGGAAGGTCGCGGCGGCCTTCGTCAGCCCGGTATGAAAAACGGGTAACTTTGCGCCTTTTTTCAGGGAGGAGAGAAGAGGAGGTTGTAGCCGTCGACAACTGAGTAGCGCCACAGATGGAAGCCACCAACGGCCTGCGCCATTTCTGTGGATCCGAATTTTGGGTGAGTGAGAATGAATTTTTTTTTTGTGAGAACGCACAGATTAACAAAAAACGATAAATTAAGTACATTGACAAATAGCATATTAGACAAAATGAAGCGATCTTCATGTGCCAAAAAGTTACATAATGACTCGAGGTCATTGCTTAGCTAAAAAAGTAGATATGCTTGTTATTGCTGTTGTTAATGAAGATGATAAATACTAAGAACCTTTTTTTTTTCAACTTTTTAACTACTATTCGGGATCGTGAGATGCGGTCTTGTGTGATGTAGGTTTAGAAAATAAGTCTCTTTATAGGGCCAACGTTTCAATCTTTATTTAGATCATCTTCAGTGCCTGGGATTTACAAATATTGTTTGGATTATACCAATACAAGGATGTACACAATACAGAAATTTTTGGCTTTATTCAAAGTATTTGTACTCATTCAAAGTGTGTGTTTTATGTGTAGATGTGTCATGGTTGTATGTTAGTAAGACAAATGTTTTTATTCACTGTTTTCGTGGTCCAATTGACCAATTAATATATCACAATTAATTACGGTTTTTGGTTGAGACGAAAAAAAGTTAATGGCACGAGAGAGATTCGAACCCACGACCTTCGGTTATATACGCTAGATTAACTTTTTTTCATCTCAACCAAAAACCGTAATTGATTGTGATATATTAATTGGTCGAGCGGATCACGAAAACAGTGAATAATGATTTAAAAATGAAGTACACTTCACTAAAGCTCTCCATGTCCATATCAATTGTTGTCGAGAATCCAACCCGATTACACAACATTTGAAAAATGGCAAAAAGGAGTGAAAACTCATAAGATGAGGTTGAGATAGGGAGTTGATGTCCGAGTGGATCGAGGTCTCATGATAGCTCAAGTGGTAGAACAACGGCGGTTGTGGGTTCAAATCCCGCTCGTACCATTGACTTTTTTTATCTCAACTAAAAACCTTAATTGTAATATATTAATTGGTTAAGCGGAGATAAAAGTAGTGAATTTAACTATAAATAAAATTGAATTTTAAAGTTTTAGACTTGGATCAACAACTGATCTACAGACTACAAGTTGGATTACTTGGCCTTAAATGTAACTTACACCTTACTATCAAACTCACCATTAAAAACACCCTTCGATGCTGATATGACATATGGAATTGAAGTTTGAGGTTCAACGAAAAATTGAATTTTTACAAAATCTAATCCATGAAAAATACCAAACTGTACCAAGTTTCGAAATGATTTCCATATCCCATTTGTAATTGACATAATTCAATCTCGGTACAAAAATTTCTGCCAAAATGTAAACCATCAGCGCAATCCATTTGTCCTAACATTCCTGGAAATCCAACATGTAGTTTGAAGTGGTTTTGGCCGAGAGATCTGTTGAGAGATTGATTGACTCAGTGCGACGAAGTGTCACTTTTGTGTGACTTCTTGTATCAAGTGTAATGTGCTAGATTGTTACTGTTTCCTTCATATTTTATCAAAAAGATTTTTTAAAATTAAAAAGACTTAATTCCCACATTCGACATTGAAAACTTAATTCCCTACCATTGGATTGAATTCTGATCCCTCCATTCTACTGTTCAGCAGTGCTTCAGAATAGTCAACACAATTTTCTAGGCTCCAGAAAACAATGTTGCTCGGGCGTATTTCTGGACATTATAAAACCATTCTTTCTCACTACTGAGTTTGCCACCCTGGCCACTTTTACAGTTTATAAATCTGTTTTACTCTTTTATGTTTATTTTAACATTAATCAATAATTTTGAAAATAGAAAAATTGCCAACTCTCTGCTATACTGCTTTATTTACCTGATTATTAGCTACCGACTGCAGTGAAAATTGTTCAA
>JASJUQ010000825.1:0-17034 GCA_039619505.1 Cimex hemipterus | reverse complement strand
TACATATATATATATATATATATATATGTATATATGTGTATATATATATATATATAAAATAAAACAGTTCCTGACTGACAGACATCGCACAGACCAAACTGCTGGTTCTAAAAGGGTGAAATTTTGACAGTGCATCCCTATAATGACATGGATATCCTTTAAGAAAGGATTTTTTCAAATTCCATCTCTAAGGGGATTTGGACAATTGTTTACCATGACTAATTGAAATGAACTGAAGAAGAGAAGAATTTTAGAAACGATTCATTATCTTAAAAACCCATACAAGCACTGCAAAAGAGCGAAGGCAAGCATTCCTTTGCTGGTCACAAGTTACAAGGCCCAAAAGTAAGTGCCAATCTTGGATGACCTATTCTTAATCTGATAAGGATGATACCTCTTGTATAATTCAGATCCTGCATCCTTGGAGTTTCTATGCTGACCCACTCAAGCTGCCATTTTACTTTAATCATATTTTTCAACTAATTTTTATCATTCAAGAAGTCAGATCGTGATAGTGAAAGCATAATGCATTGAATTTTTTCTAAAATTAATTATTTATGATCTGATGTGAATTTTTGTTTGACCAACTTTATAAGAAGATATTTTTTTAATGAAAACAATGTACATGTTAATAATGCTTTGCCATACAATGTTGATCATTACACATTGTTTTGCTTTTATTTATTTATTTTTTGAAGCAACTAATAGCTTTTGGTTTGGGCTTAAAGATTGAATTTGTAATAAAATGCTATGAAAGCATTTTTTTATATTTTATTCACCAATTTTTAATCCTTCAAAACAATCCACACATAATGAGAAAATTGTGTTTGCTGTTTCAGAAGTTATACATAGCTGGGCATTATAACGATTGGCGGGTACTGCATATTATCTTTTATTTCTTTGTATGTAGAAGATTATCAATGGCTGTGTACATATAATAGCTTAAAAACATAAAACATAATCCACCTAATTTTGAATGTTAAGAAGAATAAGTTCATTTTATTTATCATGATGTATTTATTAAAATGTTTAATAGTGTTTGTTTTTTAATATATTGTAATTGTTATTCTTTTGTTTTTCATTAAAAAATTGGCTAATTTTTTTGTAATTAATGATAATATAAATAATAATTTTATTCCTTATTGTTTATGTATTTATTATATTTAAGTTATTCGTTTTCCAATTTAAAAATGAAAGCAATGTATTACTGTTTTGTTAAAAAATTAGACAATCTTAGACAAAATGAATTTATTATGTTCCAATTTGACAGTCTTATGTACTTTATTTGCCTGTCTAGTTACATTAAATTGGATTGTACTAAATGCTACAAGGCAATGGCAGTCACTATCTTTCAGAATTGTATCCACGTTTTAGATTTTTCATATTTGTTACATTAACACGATGTCAGATCAGTGCATGTTCAAATGTTCTACATAGGAAAAAACTGTGGTAATTAGTGACCGTTAATCGATACTTATTTAGAAATCGTGAGATGTAGAAAGATGCATTTTCTTTATTGTGCCAACGGTTCGATCTTTATTGAGATCATCTTCAGGGCTCAAAGTGTTTTGTCATCTGTGTGCCCGATAAGCATTGGCACGATAAAGAAAATATTTTTTTGAAATCTACATCACACCAGATCGCATCTCACGATTTCTAAGCAAATAGGAAAAACTATGATTTTAATCAATCACATCTGGTTTTTCTCATCTTGTGTTAAACATTAAAAAAAAACTCATCAGACTTTATCATTATTTATGACTAGTTTTTAAGTTAGAATAACAAATTACTTTCCAGAATGTTTACAAAGCCTTGGCAGTTTGTACAGATATTGGTAATTCGTCTATTTTTATACATTGAATATATATTTTATGTAAACCTATTTGTATATATGTTCATGAAGGATATGTACATTAAAAAAAATTAATTTCAACAAAGTATGTGATGTTTTGATTATTTGGACTATTGAAGAGGACATGATGTGGGGCTTTTGTAAACCACAATGGAATTGTTTATAAAAACAATGTTATCAAGTTGAAACTGCATAAATGCGTAAAAAACATGTACATAAATTGTTATTATACACAGATTATAAAATTATTTTTTGTTAAAAAAAATAATTAAAACCCTTTGTATAAATATTTAAGTTTTAAAATAACATCCTTGTTAAAACTAATCTTGATGTGAATGCTCAATTTTATACAGAAATTGTATAAAATTTGTACTATAATTTGATTGTAATTTTATGTTTAATAGTTAATTTTTTGTTTAAATTACATTGTGTAAATTAATGAAACTTTGCAATTATATTGTTCCCATTTAACTGTTATTTTTAGCCTTTTCATTTTATGATCTTGAAGTAGTTAAATTCCGTATTTTTTTATGTCAATATTATGATGAAAATAAAATATTTAAAATGATTTTTAAAAATTTTAAATTGATTTTTAAATGCTTTATATAAGCTCAAACCTGCATACGAATGTACATACATACATGCATGCACAGAGTGAGCTTATCGCTTCTCGCAGTCCACTGGCAATTCCAATTTTTTACAATTTACAGTCATCTAATAGTAGGCCTCAACAATCACCCGTTCTGGATGTTGGCAGTCTGAGGACAGACATTGGTCTTCTTCGTTTAGCCGCCGAAGTTGGGCTGCAAGGACTAGGTCATTTCAGCCCCCCCCCCAACACAATCAGTTTCTAAATCCATTCACACTCTCACCCATCCATAAATACATTCTACATATACATGCCCATAACTAACCTAATTGAGGGTCGATGGGTTCTCAATATTCCATCAACGGTCCCTTTATACTACATATTCATGCCAATAAATACATTCCTTCTCACTCACTAAGGACACAAAACTGTCATTACTAGATATCAAACGCCGTTTCCTACAAGAAACTGAACAAGAGCCCTGATATTTGCTACCATGTTCAAGCATAATTATCATATCAGGTGACATTCCTACATTCTCTCTATATGGAGCCAAGGAAGTTGAAAGAAAGCACCATTCAATAACTTGGACAAATTGAGCAACCTACCTAGCTTTGACCCAAAAGTTTCTGTGTGTCAACCTTGCATGGTCTATTCTTAATAAAGTGAGAATGTCCGAACCATCCCTAACCAGTAGTTAAATGTGGAGGTTGGCATTTCACGGCCTACCTTGTATGCCATTTTCTTATTCTTCAGACCTGGGTACCCAGAGAATAACCATCGTTTTGCTGAGATGCTACAGCTCGTGATACACCAAGAGCACAATATAAGGGTCGACAGAGTACCTGCACTAAAGGAGTGACAAGAGCAACTATAATCTCAAATCACCTCAAGCACCTGCCAAATTACATACCATTTGGGTGGGAGTGATCATGCAGTGACGCACCCTTCCATTACATGGCACACATCCCACCCTCACCAGTCTCAGAACTTGAAATAAAAACTGGCATACCACAATAAGTTCCAAGAACTTATCTCAGTAAACATATGGTGGAGTAGATGATGTGTTCTAAACACATGAGACAGCTTGAAGATTAAGTTTTAGTTAGAGACCAATTTATTGTTTTTATTGTTATTGATCATATAAATACTTTCATACAGATCAAGGGGTCTCCTGTCTGAAAAACGAACTATAGCAACCAGTAAAGAGTTGGTCGCATTAGTGGGCAGGATCATCTGAGAATCTGTAGTGTATCAACCGTCTAAACAATGGACATCCGCTAGTGTTTAATGTAAGGAAGCATCGTGCTCACCTGTGTAAAGATAGGCCATTCTTGATTTACACAAATATACTCTGACTTTAAGAACAAATCTGCTTGTAGAGAAAGGTCTCTCAGGTTGTCACATTTGGTAAAGGTACACTTAGCTTCCTCTAAGCTCACAACAGTGGACAAAAAGATCATCGCCATCTGTGGTGACCTGTCCCTTGAAAATCTTGGGTCACATACATCACATTGTTAGATGATGGGCCATTGTGCTGTGGATGTATTTTGCTGCAAGGAAGAAAAAAAAACTCCCAAAGCTAATCTTTGCCACTGCACGTTTGTCCACACAATGGAATAGCTTGTGGTGGCTGATGATAGGCCAATACGTAGAGGGGCCTTTACAAGGAGTAAGTAGGCATATCACTCAATGATTTCACACCTCTTTCATTTGCAATTTTTATGAATTGAAATTTGGTAATTGTAAGTTTGATAGAAAGACGTAACTAAAAATCAAAAATATATTTGATTAATGTACAAATAAAAAATTACATAAATTCAAAACTTAAATTTTACACTCTTTAATATAAATAATCAAACATTTGTGTAAGGACAAATTAAACTGCTGTTCCTCTTTCAAGATTCTGTTTAATTTCTGTTGTGTACTGGCCGTAAAATCTCTCCAATTTCTTGTTGAATTTCATATTCCTGTCATTAATGTAATCAATGTCTGCATCATCGTTGTGAGTACGCCTTCGACTGTATTTCTCCCTTTTAATTATTCTTTAAAAAAAAAATATATATATATATATATATTAATAAACAATTCAATATATATAAAACAAAACTAAAAATTTAGCTCACTGTTTTTCTAAATCTTCGACCATCCTATCAATCCCTTGCTTGGTGTCTTTATGAAGCCCGTGAAGAATTGTGTTCGGCCCACCGTAAAAAGCTTCCCCGATCCTTTCCCTCTGCCTGCAGTAATCATCCATATCAGGTTTGATATTTTTGATTAGCCTGTTGTATTGCCTTGCTGTCGCTTGTTCATAATCGGCGAAACCTTGATCCGGGTTCTTCTTCTTTCTCTTCCATTCAAAACGTTCTGCTTCTGATGCACTTATATTCAACAACTTAACCCGGTCATAATCTTGCCCCTGAAACAGTACATAAATAAAACTGAAACTGGAGTCTTAATTACAAATAGAATAATTTTCCCATAAATAATTACATTTTTAATAGCCTCCTCTTTTTGTGCTTCATCATTAATAACCCACTCAGCTCGCACTTGTTTTGCTTCCCAATTAGCAGGAAGCTTTTTTCTCTTGTCTTCTTCCACAACTTCCTTGTGATTCAACTGTCTTGCTTCATTCTAAAAAAGAAAAAAATGCCATTTAAGACTATAATTAAATATATATTAAATGATACATATATAAAATAAATTTGATAGTGAACACTTGTTAAACCGGGACTGGGATATTTCACTAACAGTCAGTTCCTCATTTAAGATGGTCGCTTCCCGTTCAATGTAAGTAAAATAGCAATATTTCATATAATTTTGTCTATAAGGTAAAACAATCCTAATAATACAATACAACTTCGCTTACATTATCCCTTATTCTTAATATTTACGATTTCATTTATTCGCCAATTTTATTTTTATTATATACATTCATTACACACGATTTGGAATTAAAAAATGGGAAATTGAAATGAGCAGTATGGGTATAGGCAATCAAAGTCATGGTAGCTCAAGTCGTAGAACATCGGATTATTTATCCGAATACCGTGGGTTTAAATCCCACCTGTTGCACAAATTTTTCACTTAAAAATTTGTGGAAAATTAAATGAATTTATTTATTCAGTTTTTTCTCCACCGAGTGCTGTATTGAAAACCATGCTTGACTCAAATTGGAAAGAAATGTCTTGAAGAATTAAAATCCAAATAGGTTCTAAATAGTAAATATAAGTGTGAATGGTAGGGGGCAGTGTTAATATGTGGATACAGAAAGGAGCAAGTCCCAAAATCAGATAATCAGAAGCCTCGAACATGTGTACCATTATTCAAACAAACTCATAATTGAGAGATTTAATCAATTTAGAAGACAGAATTGTAATATTGTCCAAGAAAGGAAGCGTTTCCAACATCAATAGATACAGAAATATGAATCACTGAATACACTTATGACGTTACACCACGCAGAAACTTACAAACATTTTTTAAAAATAATTGTTCAGAAATTGTGAGATGCGGGCTTCAGAAAAAAAATTTCTTTGTTGTGCCGTTGTGATCATTCTCAAGATCATCTTCAGGGCCTGCGATTTACAAATATTGTTTAAATTTAACAAAAACATGTAGGATGTAGGAAAAAGTGAAAAAACACAAATCACCACACATTTTTGAAAACGCTTTTTTTTCACTCAAAGATTGTCATGAGCGATGAAAACTGACAATTTTAATTGAGGGTAGATACTGCCATGTCTGCCTTCCTTTCTGAGAGGTACACCACATCTCTTCTCACTTGTCAACAGCTGAGTATATCACATCTTGAAGGTACTTGGGATGTTTGCAATTTTTGGCGTTTTCGTCCCTCACAGCTTCTTTAGAACAGTCTGTCTCCTGCTGCTTATTCCTACATGAGCTTTGCTCCAATGGAAAATTTCCTCTCCACCCATTTTGATGATGGTGATCAGCTCTTTCCGAATAGTTTCTAAAGGAAATTCCCTGGGATTTTTTAAAGGAAACAGGAATACCTGACTGTGCATTCAAAAAACAAATTTTTTGACTTATTTTTGTTTTGTTTATTTTGCATGTGATCCAATGGATATGTTTTAGAATTGTCAGAAATTGCGCCTGGTAATTGGATCATTTTTCCATATGCTATTTTCAAGGAGTTACTGTACACAACGTAGCCACAAACAACTTTTTCTTCTTGCTTGCTGCCATCTGTATAAATTGTGTACACCTCGCATTCTGATGTAAAATCGGTTTGGATAGGGAGTACTTTCCCAGGGCGAACCCACTCGGATGCACAGCAAAATCTAAGTTGTTTTCTTGGTATATTCGGGACACTATCAATGTCGTACTCCAATTTTACTTATAATACCTAAATTAAGTTTTATAGGAATAAAAGTGACAATACAGCCCGCTTTGAAGGAGTGGTATGGGCTTCTTCCTTCTTCTTCTTCCTTATGAAACGCCAGCTTCGATTGGCATAACGAGTGAAAAATAGCTGGGTGTTACACAAGACAAAACACTGACATTTAAAAAACATATCAGCTCCACCATCAAGAAGGCGACATGAGCTTTGATGGTATACATAAGAATAATGGGGAAAAACTGGGGATGTAGACTGGAAACCCTGCTATGGATGTACAGTATGATGGTAAGGCTTATTCTTGCATACGAAGCCACAACCTGGGCCGATAAAGCAATAACAAAAAGAAAAGAACTTACAAAAGTACAAATGCATCTGTACAATGGGAGCAATGAGAACGTACACAGTTGGTATGGAAAAGATAAGTTAATCCCCCTACATCAGATACATAATAATAAAGACAGCATCGAAAACTATTATTAGTATTATTAAAGAGAAACCACCAACAGGAATGGAGAGAGCAACAACATAATGAACAACCGTCCAATACTCCTGGCTCCAAAGAACTGCATGAACAGGATGTTTGAAATACATAAACTTATATGTTATACTATGCAGGGTGGATGACCAAGAACTGAGGGGATAAATGCCTGGGTAGACCCATACCCCATCCCTAGTAAATGAACGTATGCACCAAAAAAGAATGGAATGAAACGAAAACACCTCCTTTAAGAATGGCACCATCTATTGGTACACAGATGGATCTATAACACAAAAAGTGAAAAAAAGATTCAGTCATCGAACCAAATACTCAGAACCCGTGGGAAAACACCAGTATCTTCCAAACTGAGGTCCATGTTCGAGAGATGTACCCAATTCATCTTGAATAAAGAGTTCAAAAACAAGAACATAGCTATCATGTCAAACAGCCAAGCAGCCATCAAAGCACTAAGCTCAAACATAATTAGTTCAAAGATAGTGCTGTATTGCAAAACCAAATAAAACTTATTAATTATGCAGAACAAAGTCAGCCTCTGCTGGGTCCATTTGATGATAGGACTTGAACCCTTATGTAGCATAGGTACCCTCACAATGACGGAAGCATAAAAAGAAAATGAGGGAACAATGGAACTCACTCATTGAACACACACAATCCAAGACCCTCCTAACAAATTTCGGAAGGAAAGAAGTAATAGGATGTGTCAAAGGAAGCAGGAAAAAACAGTGAATCCTAACAGGATTCTTATAGGAAACTGCAAACTAAATGGACATTTAACGAAGATTGTTATAGCCCAAGACGGCAGATTCAGACAAGACAGCAACACACCTATTAACACTTGCTTGCTGGAGGAAGTGCTATGTACACTATGAGTGAAGAAGAAATTCAACCACTGAATCCAAGTCTAATAACCAAGTTCCTTGATGAAATTGGACTCATCGGTGTGCTATAGGCCAAAGAACGGGGTATACAATAGCTTGCTACAACCAATACATCTACATCTACAACGGGTGAAAAATCGTGTCGATTCTTCACTTTGAACCATCGATCCGCCAGCAAGGGTTTCAGGATAAGATGGTAGAAATAAGGGAGGAAACGTTTGTACTTATAAAGGAGGATTATGCTTGTTCTGTAAACTGTAAAGACGAAAGCAGTTCAGCTGACCAAAACTAACGTGAAAACTCACTCTTTTCAGATGCAGCTCTTTAAGCTTCTTCATCCGTTCTATACGCTTTTCTTGGGCGTTCAACGTTTTCCCATGGCCTTCTGAACTCATGTCGATTCTTCCTTTTGGGCAATGAATTTCCACTTTTCAGGAAAACAACTAATAGGTGAAACTGTGAAAGGTTATTAAACACAAAGAAAGTTGTCACGTCAAAGCTCAGTATAACCTAACGGATTCTTTCGGAAGCAGGAGCGTTTTGCAGAAGTCCAGTCCAGTAGCACATTAACCGGAGGGGCAGAAGGGAAAACTATACATCAGAATGAAGTTTGACCAGCGTAAAACATATGTTTGCGTTTTGACATCGTAAGGAGTGACGTCTTCTTTTCCAGGGATGCTCTTGCGCTCGGCCCTAAACCTATATCGCTTTTAAATCCTGCTTTCTTTTCAATCCGGGTAGGTTTTTAGTATTTCGGCATTTATCCGCCTTGTTCGAGAAGTGGGCAACACGGTGAAAGTGTCCAAGACTTTCACGCACACTGTACAAACTGTTTCAGCCCTTTGAGGAAAGAAAAAAAATCACGTTCTTCCGACTCTCCTTTAAGTCCGATGTGTACGAGACGGCCTCAAGACCTATTGGGTTCTGAATCCGTTCGACTTGATCCATTGGGAAGGCGAGTGTTTTTATTTCAAAATATGGGCTAACGAAAAAAAGTTTTCGATATGGCTGTTGTTATTGAAACGACGTTGGGTGATATCACGGTCGATCTGTATACAGATGAAAGACCACAAAGTAAGTCCTGCCTTTTTTCTTTTAGTTTAATCCCCCTGACCATCCATTCTATTTTTTTGCAGCATGCCAGAACTTCCTCAAGCTCTGCAAGGTGAAATATTACAACTTCTGCCTTTTCCATTCGATCCAGGCCAACTTCATCGCACAAACTGGAGACCCAACTGGTATCGGCACTGGAGGAGAATCTGCATTTGGGTAAGTCTACAAAGCACATTCAACGAGTAAAGTCCTTAATCTAAAAATATATAGAACAGGTTTTACCCTCAGAATCCACCCTTTGTGCTTGACCTGATTTAAAAAATATAAGTTATGAAACGATAAAATTCATTACAACAGAAATGTTTCTCATAAGAGGACAAAAGTAGTTACTAGAGGTTTAGAGGGACTTGCGTGGTGCAACCCACCATATAATGACATGATATCCACTAAGAAAGAATTTTTTCAAATTCCATCCCTAAGTTGGTTGGATTGTTACCATGTAAAGACATTGAAAAGGTGGATGGCCTAGCCAAAGAAGGCCCTAATACTGCATTTGTGGGCCATAAGTGGTATAAGGACAGCGAAAGAGTATTAATAACTGGGGCATGAAACAATTCATTAGGAAGTAGTATTTATCCCCCAGACACAGCCAATTGAAAGAGTTTGTCAAAGCTATCAAACCAGCAGAATTGAAATAGCTATTCTCTATCTCAAGGAAGGGAATTAGGAGGCTAATATGTATTCTGACGGGCCACTCCCCACTGAGAAGACACCTCTTCGTAATAGGTATTCTACCAGATCACTTTTGCCGTGCTTGTGAAATAAAATAAGAAATGTCAAGGCACTACCTCACAGAGTGTAGTAGGGATGCCAGATATAGATTCGAAACTTTTGAAGGAGAGGACATTAATAAATCACTCTCTGAGATAAATTGGTCCAAAAGTCCAAAATCTTGGGTTTGTGAACAAGTCCCAGAGTTTATGCAAGGCACTTGAACTGATGCCAAAGTCCCGTACTCTTTAAGGATGAGGTACGAGTCTACCCAAGCATATAACCCCTCGGGTCTTGGTCACCTGTCCTGTGTAATACATACAGAATAGATATTTAGAGACAGAAACAGAGATAAACACAGCGTCAATTACAGAACAGAAACAGCTGTAGCTACTGTGCTAATAACTAACGTCAGGATTATGAGGTGGACATTGGGGTAGAAGTAGACTTACATGAGCAGAGGAAAAATTAACTTCTATATAAAAAGATTAATAGCTACAGGAGTGGGCTTACAGGAAACAGGCTCGTCAAATATTACAATCAGTCCGATTATATACCCAGGTGGGAGGTAAGGAGTGATTTAACAATGGTGGGAGAGAAAGGTGTCGGTAGTTTTATCTTAGGAAGTTGGTACAAGGAGGAAAGCTTTAAAAAAATATTTAGGAATAATTAGAATAAGCGATATTACATTACACAAATGTCCTTAATCAAATTCTGTATCAATAACATACAAATAAGACATGTAAACCAATCATTACTCTCCAACAATTTTCTCTCCTTTCCCTAATAATCCTGTCTATAATAATATTGAAAGGCTAGCTAGGCCCAAATGGCAAACCATTACCCAGTTTTGTTTTTTTTCAATTGGTGGTCCCTTTCACTCCAAAGAAGCCGATTCCTCATAGAAAAATGATTCCTACCCCTATTGTCTTCCCCACCCCTTCAAAATTAAACATCTAAACAAAAAACAATATCTCACTCTCAACACAACACATGTATAAATTCATAGTCATATCTTACATATATTTGTATAATTTAAAGAATATTTATAAATCCCAGGCCCTGAAGATAAAGATCAAAACATCTTGTTGAAGAAAATGTTTTTCTAAACCTTCATCTCACCAGACCGCATCTCACGATCTCTAAATAATCATTAATTAACTTAAATGTTGCATCTATGTATGTAATGTGAAATTTAATTAATTATCTGTGCAAAACCAATTTTGTTGGTAAGCACCATGAAATGCTTAGAACATCCAAGACAAGAAAAGTTGGTACAAAATGTATTCCACTCAGGAGCAAAGCAATATTACAGTGTAATTTGGTCATAACTGATCATTTTGGTTTGCCTTTCCTTGCTGGGTCAGTCTATGAGATGCGGCAGGCAGAACAAAATGATGTTACATCCTCTTGAGTCGAGCACATTTTAGACTGAATGTTTGTCTGTGCTTGCCAACAAAATTTGTTTTTATTAGAAAACTAAGACAATTGCACGACACTGTACATAATACATTGAAACATCTTGCTAAAGAAGTCATCGTGTTACTCCTTCCACCCTCTTAAATGATCTTTAAAGAAAGAACTTTTTTGATAAACTCAATATAGTTTGTATATTAGTATGTGAGGTGTAGACTTAGAAGTACATTTTCAATAGCTTTACAATCTTTTAAAATTTCCGTAGGTCTCCCGGACTTTCCTTAAAAATCAATCTTTTCTTTTAAAGTCAACCTTTGACTGGTCAGAGCCATTTAAAAATTAGAAATTTGAACTTAAACTGAAAATCATGAAATTAAAAATATTTTAAAAAAAATAAGATTGAATGTGTGGTGAACGAATTCGTGAAAACACTCTAGCTCAAATGAATATATTTTAAACATAATTCAACTCTTTAATACTCTGAGATCATTTATACTACGTTAAAAAAATTCATTATTTTTCCAATCAATTTACAATTCTGTGAGACATTTATAAATTTATGTGAGACACCGTGTGTCACGATCTGTTCTCGAATCAACAAGACGGGCCCAACTCTGAACCCTTGTTATGGGAAACAGAGCCTGAATACAGCGATCTGGTGCTTTTTTATTATAAGATTTAATTAAAGTTTAAAAACAATTTATTAAATGTATAAGAAAATAATTAAAATCAATAAATTTCTTTTTAAATTTTAAACAAACAATTAAAACTTTATATAATAATTTCCTACAAAGCGTTTGCCAGACCATTTATAACAAGGGTGGATATGTACTCACTAGACCTGGCATCAAATACTCGGAACCCATGGGAAAACTCACCAGTATCTTTCAAGCAGAGATTCACGCAATAGAAAGATGTGTCCAATTCAACTTAGATAAAGGATACAAAAACAAGAATATAGCTATCATGTCAGATAGCCAAGCAGCCATCAAAGCACTAAGTTCAAACATCATTAGTTCAAAGATGGTGCTGAACTGCAAAACCAAACTAAATTTATTAGGTACGCAGAACAAAATAAGCCTCTGCTGGGTCCCAGGACATATGGGCGTAGATGGCAATGAGAAAGCGGACACCCTTGCAAAGAAAGGGGCAGCTACACCGCTAATAGGACCTGAACCCTTCTGTGGCATAGGAATTCACACTATCAACGAACATCTCAGACAGAAGGACAAAAAGAAAATAAGGGAACTCTGGAGTTCACTTAGTGGACACAAACAATCCAAGAAATTTCTAACCAATTTCAGAAAGAAAGAAATCACGGAATGTGTCAGAGGAAGCAGGAATAGACTGCGAATCCTAACAGGATTCCTAACTGGACACTGTAGACTAAATGGACATCTAAAGAAAATGGGAATAATCCAGGATGGCACATGCAGATTCTGCAAAGAAGCAGAGGAAACACCAACACACCTGCTAACAAACTGCGGAGCGACATTAGCCCGTAGGAGGAAGTGTTTTGGGACGTATAATGTGACCATAGAAGAGCTTCAACCACTGAAACCGGGCCTATTAATCAAATTCCTTGATGAAATAGGACTCACCGATGTGCTTTAGGCACAGAACGGGGGATACAATAGCTCTTGGAGGGCGCAGTGTACACACCCTGACATATCATCATCATCATCATCATGTACTCACTATTTTAGTCAATCTGGACCAAAGCACTCTATTTCAGGGAATACAACACTTTTGAGGATCGCACACTTCTCTAGTCTCTCACTTACTCGGAATCGACTGCCTTTTACTGTAGGCCTAATCACGAAGTCCAAATCATAACATTGTCACTTGGAAATCAATTTAAATGTGACAGGTGTAAAAGTCAAATACAACCTTTCACAAATTAAATCCACCTGTCAAATTTATAATTTTCTTATATCATGTACGATTCTGTGGGACATTTAACTATGTGTAAATTAAATACATTTTCTTCCTGATTTTAAATTAAGCAATAAATCTCTACACAATGCTTGCTCATTTCCGTATTCTTTAGTGCAGATCGTCCGTCAGGTCCTGCACCAGAGGTCTATTGCAAATACCGTTATCCTAGCCAGCATCTGGCGCATATTGTGCTCAGCAGTCGGATTCATTCGACGAATGGCGAAGCTGTGATCTCTGTCTGTATGAGTATAGTCTGTGGAGAATGAAGACCTCAGCACTGTTAGTTAGAGAGTGAGGAGCATTAATGGGAGTTATTTGATCCTGAGTTCACTGAGTGTGGTCTTAGTATGCTCATATATGCCATCATCTCTTGCCCTCACTACTACACCCACTGGTTTAAATAAATTTTTGTGGTGTAGTTCTGTGAGAGTTTTCCTCAATACCCTATATTTTTGCGCTTTGAGGTCTACCACCCATTCCACGCCATTGTAAGTCCTAAGGAGAATACACCATCCAATAAGCAGTGAGGAGTTTTGACGGCAATATGTTTGTCCCAAGTCGTGGATTCACGTAGTTCCCCCTCAACCCTTCGACATGTACAACAGTAACGTTTAAGCAAAGTTATCACAGTTAGGAGATAGATTAATTTCGATCCTAAGAATGTAAGATGGAAATAAAAATAGGCAAAGGACTAAAGGTAACTAATTGATTGGTATACTTGATTGAAAAAATATTTTGATTACAAAACATACCAATGTTAAAATATTAGTAATTTTTTCTAATGATTAATTTCTAATAATAAAATGACATCATCCTTGTGTAATGCATTTCTTTCTTAGGCTAATTAACAAGTAATTTTGTATGTTTCTTTATAAGTGAATGTCCTTGTTTTTATCTTTCACTTTATAATCTTGCCAGTGTGGTTGTTCATTGGGAAATTGCTTTGAAACATTTAAAATGATCTAAATTTTGTGTTTTAGTTACTTACATCACTCTGATTTCTTAGGCTATATGGCAAAATGGAGTGTGTAAAATGGAATTTTTAATTTATTTTGTTGTTTTTTTATTAGGTTGGCTTACGGCATTGATTCGAAATACTATGAGGCTGAAAAGATGCCAAAAATTAAGCACAGCAAACCAGGACTTCTGTCCATGGTCAACTGCGGAAACAATATGTAAGTCCTCGAGATTAATTTACGATTTGTAATCATTAAAATAATTAATTTATAATGCCTGTTTTAGGCTTGGATCACAGTTTTTTGTTACACTAGGAGCTGATCTCCAATCCTTAGAAGAACATTGTGTTTTTGCTGAAGTCACTGAAGGCCATGACATCCTTGTTAAATTAAATGATGCTATCTGTGATAACCAGCACAGACCATACCAGGATATAAGGTAACTCAATAATATTAAACAATTATAAAATTTATAGTTGTGATAAAAATTAATTTTTACTTCTAGAATCACTCATACTGTAATATTAGACGATCCATTTGAAGATTTACCTGGTTTGGTTGTTCCTTTGGGCTCCCCTGACATGTCTCAGCTTCAAGCATTTGTATGTTTATTATTTATGTTGTCCTCACTTCTTTTGTTTTGTTTCAAGTGTTTAAAAGTGTCTCAAACTTTCAGAACGGTAGGATTGGAGCGGATGAAAAAATAAACGACGAGGAAGGTCTGACAGAGGCTCAGTTGCAGGAGATAAAAGCTGACAGGGAAGCAAAAGCTAGGGCCACCATCCTTGAAATCGTCGGCGATTTGCCAGATGCTGATATTGCTCCTCCTGAGAATGTTTTATTTGTATGCAAGTTAAATCCTGTAACAGATGACTCTGATCTTGAGATTATCTTCAGTAGATTTGGCAAGATCAAAAGGTATATCTTATTTTGACATTAATAAATTGAGTTTATAACTGATGTGCAATATTTTTAGTTGTGAAGTAATCAGAGATCACACAACCGGTGATTCGCTTCAGTATGCATTTGTGGAATTTGAAGATCAAAGAGCCTGTGAACAAGCATACTTAAAAATGGATAATGTTTTAATTGATGACAGACGTATCCATGTTGATTTTAGCCAGAGTGTCTCTAAGATAAAATGGAGGGGTAAAGGAAGAGGTGTTGAGATTCTAGATAAGGTAATTTAATTGTTTTTTGTGTACATCTGTTTATTAATGTGCTTTTACATTTCAGGTCGATGAGAAGGAAATTGGTCGTGGTGGTGATCGATATGGAAGTAAACGAGATTATTATAGGGACAGAGAAAGGGACAGAGATAGAGAAAGGAGTGACAGAAGGAGGGAAGATGATAGAAGAAGGAGAGGTGACAGGGAATCCGATGAATACAGGAGAAGGGATAGAAGGAAAGACAATGGTAGAAGAAGAGACGAGGAAATGTGGAGGGATGATGATAGATACGAGGAAGACAGGAAGCGAAGAGAATCAAGAGATGACAGACGACGGGAAGACAGAAGGTATGACAATAGTAGGCGAGATGAAAGAAGGAGGGAAGACGATCGAAGAAGGGATTCGGAAAAAAAACGTAATGGAACCTCAGATAGAAGAGAAAAAGATGTGAAGCGGGATGAAGTGAATTCTTCTGGAAGTAAAGAAGACAGGTCAAGAGAAGGCCATAGCAAGTACTATGACCACCATGAAATGAAACCCGAGTCAAAATCGGAAGTCAAAACATGTAAAGAGAAAGCACCCTCCAAGAAGACCGAAGAGCCTGAAATGATGGATGTTACAAAAGAAAAGTCAAATTACAAGGACACACCACCAATAAATAACATTAATCATACTCCGGACGTTCGACAAGATGATACAGGATTTACTGAAAATGATGTAGCACACATTGCATCACAAAGTCCTGTTAAAACGGACGCTACTAAGTCAGTCAGTATCGAAAGAAAAAAGAAAAGGCGAAGGCATGTTAGTTCTTCTTCAGGAAGTTCAAGCAGTGAGAGCAGCATTTCTTCTAGCAGTTCTACTTCAATGGAACGGAGAAAACGGTCAAAAAGGTCCCTTACTGTGGCAAAGAAATATTACCACCGGGGAAAACTCGTCAAGGTAGTTAAAAAGAAGAAAAATAAATCTTCAGATTCTGAGAGTTTTTCTGAAAGCTCAGACTCAGACAGGCGAAGACGAAAGCCTAAATATAAAAAAATTGTCAAAGTAATTAAAAAAAGGCGGCATGCCAGCTCAGACGATAGTGAAAGTGATTCTTCCAGTTCAGACGATTCTGAGGATACAAGTCGAAGAAGAAAAAGGAAGAAGAAACATGATAAGTACAACAGGAAAAGGAGGAAGGACAGTTCAAAACGGAGTAAAAAGAAAAAGGCTCATGATTCTGAAAACTCTTCAAACTCGGAAAGTGAAGGTAAAAATAGAAAGAAGAATAAAACACTATCTATTTCTAAGAAAAACAAAGCAGATTTGAGTGATTGACATAAAAGGGATTACTAAATTTTCTATACTCATTTTTGAGTGAGAAAACATTTTAGCATTAAATGGTATTTGATCAAATGCCATTGTTTTTATTACATAATGAAATGCATTTTGAAATATAATAAATCTATTTTAACCCCCAATACAAGTTACAGACAATTTTTTTTAATGTTTAATCTCAAAAAGTCTTTAGTCCACCGACTGATCTGATATGTTCTATTATAAATTT
>JASJUQ010000803.1:0-10074 GCA_039619505.1 Cimex hemipterus | reverse complement strand
AACTGTTGGCGGTAAGGGGCAAGCAGTGGTTGGAGTGTGACCTACTAAGACAGGTAGTACGGCACGACTTCGTAATAGCTCCACTGGAGATGCAGCAAGACGGCCTTTTGGGGAGGGATTTCCTCACCAAAGCAAATGTCCATATCTACTCAGAGAGAGGGACGTTACGATTGAAAATCAAACCGACCGAGGAACCCTCGGAAGCCAAGGTGAGGACGGTGCAACGCCGGCTGGAGTTTCCCAGGCCGGACCCGGGAGCTAGAGGCAGGGACAACGTTTGGTTACAAAATCTGAAGAGGCGTATAGAACAGCTGGAGCAAAAGTGGGGACAGAAGGGACGACCGCAGGATAAGGCAGCCGAGAGCGCGGAAGCTCCCCGACGAGTGCCCGGGGAAAGGATGAAGATGAGAGTTTTCTCTAAGGGGGTACAGAAGATTCCTCCGTACAGCAAGGGGTTGATAAGAGCAAGATTGTACAGTGGCCCTATCGAAGGTGATCTGCTACTAGAACCGGTAGAACAACCGCAACCCGGATTACGCGTGGCACGAATGTTGACGAGAAGCGACGGTCGCGAGGTATGGGTCCGCGTCATTAATTTGAGGGCAGTGGAGACACAAATAGATAACAAACAGTTTCTGGGAGAGTCGGAACAGGTAGACTGCGAATGGTCGGAAATGACTAGAATCGCCTCATTAGAATCGACGCCAGCCGAGAGGCCCAGATGGCGGAGGACCCTGGAAGAGCGCTTATCGCATCTACCAAAAGGAGATAAAGAGCTACTGCTAGAGACAATAGCCCAGTATGCGGAGGTATTTCGGGACCCATCGGACGACTCCTTTGGGTGCACATCGAACATCCAACACCGGATTGAGACAGGTAATTCCGCGCCGATAGCAAAGCCGCCTTACAGGGTGCCCTACCATCAGAGGAGACATCTACAGGAATTGGTCGACGATATGCTCAAGAAAGGCATCATCACTGAGTAGGACAGCCCGTGGTCCGCTCCAGTGGTGCTGGTTCGGAAACGCTCAGATAATGGGGAGGTGAAATACCGGTTCTGCACGGATTTCCGAGGACTAAACTCTGTAACAAAGGTTCCGGTTTATCCCCTGCCGAACATCCACGAGACCTTGGAAGGACTGGGGAAAAGCTGCTACTTCTCGACCCTAGACCTCGCGTCAGGTTATCATCAGATCCGAGTGGCCGAGGAAGACCAACCCAAAACGGGGTTCTCCACGCCGAATGGCCAATACCACTACACGAGAATGGCTTTTGGGCTAGCGGGGGCGCCCGCCACATTTCAGTTGCTGATGGATCGACTCCTTTCCGGGATAAAAGGAAATGCGTGCCTCGTGTACTTGGACGATGTTATAATATTCAGTAAGGATATCCCCGAACATGCGGAACGCCTCCGCCAAGTTCTGGAAAAACTTCGGGATGCAAATTTGGCAGTTAACCTGGAAAAATGTCGCTTCGCTCAGACGGAAGTAAAGTACCTTGGACATATTGTGGGAAAACATGGGGTCGCTACCGACCCCGAGAAGATAGCGGCCATTCGGGATTATAAAACACCGAAATCAGCAAAAGACGTACGGGCCTTCTTAGGTTTAGTAGGTTATTATCGACGTTTCATCCAGAACTTCGCGGCGGTGGCCAGGCCGCTGACGGCCCTCTTGAAAATGGAAGTGTCGTTCGAATGGGGATCGGACCAGCAAGAGGCTTTTCAAACGTTGCGCAATGCACTGACGTCTGACACCGTACTGGCGTATCCCGACTTCACCGAGCCCTTCATACTAGCCACCGACGCGTCTGGCACGGCGTTGGGTGCTGTCTTGTCTCAACGACAGAACGGCCGCGAACGGCCAATCGCATTTGCCAGTCGCCAATTAAACAAATCAGAAGCCCATTATTCTGTCACGGAGCGGGAACTACTCGCTGTAGTATGAGCTACAAAATTGTTCCGCTGTTATCTTCTGGGGTGCCAGTTCACTCTGATTACCGATCACGCGGCTCTCAGGTGGATGCTCAGCCTCCGAGATCCATCTTCCCGGCTGACGCGCTGGGCCCTCCGCCTGTCGGAATTCGAATACAAGGTAGAACACAAACCGGGGAAAGATCATCGTAACGCAGACGCTTTGAGTCGAGCGGTAGCTCAGGTTGTGGAATGTAACAGCCCCACCAAAGAAAGTACTGCATTCCGACTGGAACAAGAGAAAGAAGAGTGGATCGTGGCTGCTCAGAAAGACGGGGCTCAACAGGACACCCGAGGACTCTGGTACCTAGTTGAGAAGAACCACAGGCATGGCGAACATTGGCGACTATTGGTGCCGTACAGCCGGGTGAGAGATACCCTGATTGAATGCCACACTACACCCTGGGCGGGACAGCCAGGAATCGAACGGACCGAAGCTTAGGTAGCAGCCAAATATTATTGGCCAACCTGGAGGCGTGACGTCGAAGAAGCCGTGAAGGGGTGTTTATCGTGCGCAAAGAGGAAGTCGCCTACTGGGTTACGAGTTCCGCTCGAACGACCATTCCTACCCACACGGCCATTCGAACAGGTCGCACTAGACATTGTGGGCCCGTTGAGCACGACCAAAGAAGGTCACCGATTTCTGCTGACTTTTATAGATCACTTTTCCAGATATGCCGAAACCATCCCGTTGAGGAGCCAAACTGCAGAGGAAGTTGCAGGTGCCTTTGTAAAAGAAATCGTGACCCGGCATGGCGCGCCTCGACGGCTTCTTACCGATCAGGGGCGAAACTTTGTGTCTCAGCTTTTCAAGGAGACATGCAGCCTATTGGGGGTACGGAAGGTTCAAACAACGCCGTACCACCCAGAGTCCAATGGAATAATCGAACGACTTCACCGAACGTTGACCGCCTCTATATCCCATTTCGTGGCTCGAGACGGGACGGACTGGGATAGGTGGGTACCTTTTGCGGTGATGGCATATAGATCAATCCCGCATGCGAGCACGGGCTTCACCCGGAACTATTTGGTGTTCGGCAGAGAGCTGGAGGAACCGAACCCGTTGCGGAACGCGCCGGAAGGGATACCCGACACCGAGACGGCGAGACAAGGCTGGCTCTTGCAACACAAGTTACAAGAAGCTTTTCAGGAAGCCCGATCCCGAGCAGAGCAAGCGTGGACTAAGAGGACGAAAGCCCGGAACAAAGGGAGGCAACCCAGAATGTTCGAAGTTGGTGAAAAGGTGTTATTGAATGTGCCCATAGCGAAACCAGGGGACTCGAAGAAATTCCACTGCCCGTGGACCGGTGCATACGTGGTTGAGGCTAGGCTATCCGCAGTCACCTACCGAATTCAAAGGGGTGATGGGAGCTTCCTCGTGGTTCACATCAACCGACTAAAGAAAGCTCCGGTAAGGAGTTGGCTCGAGGATGAGCATAGCGGGGAGGAATCGGATGGACAAGAGAGTTTGGCAGAAGAAGACAGCCAGAAAGTAAACCAAGAGACCTCCGGGAAGGTGGAGCTGACGACATGGGATGTAGACGAAAACGGGGATGAGAGGATGGGCTCAAGAAGAAGGGAGGTGGAGGGCGATGGTGTGGATAAGACAGAACCTCATTGGATGCGGGGAGAAGTTGAAGTGGCTAGGGACGATCAACAATCATCACCCCGGGCATCGTCCTCGGAGGTTGACAACCCACGGGAGGATGACCAGCCATCATCTCGGGAATCGTCCCCTGAAGCTGACAACCCTCGAGATGCAGATTGGGACCCCGGGAGGCCCATCAATACCCCTATTAGGTCACCGATCCAACTTAGGCCTCGTCGCAGAATCCAGTTGATAAGTTCCGATTAATTGTTGCAGGAGGTATGGGAGAATCGAGACCAAGTTCATATCAATCTCGATCATATAAAGTGAGAGAGTGGAAGAGTCGAGCGCTTAGCTGAACAGGATGATGTCAAGATGTTCGCAAGCCATGGGTGAGGTCGCAAAAAAAAAAAAATTAGCCAACGTGACGAACCTGGTTAAGATTCAGGACCAATTCCTGGTTTTGAACATAAACTCGTCGTAAAAGCGTACGTAGGGGCTTAGAATTAGAGACGGTTAGGGCGAAAATAGAACTTCGGTCACTCCATCAAGCGGTATTGTCGCTGGCACGGGGAAAGCTGGATAGCACTCTGTTGTCCCCTATAGAAATAAGTCAAATTTTTTCAAAGTAGCAATGATGTTGCCACCGCAGCTCTGATTAATTACAGGTACTTCGCCGCAAATATATATCCTTACTATGATGTTGCCGAGGTCCATGCCACCTCCACAAGACTGTTTGCAGATGGTAGTCGACGTGCCATTTGCCTCCAGGGGAAGACGGCAGGGCTCTTCAGCGTCCCGGCCCCGACGAGTCTGATCTCAGAATGTGATCTCAAGGGAAAGGCTACTGTAACGGAGATGGAGGTGTAGGGCGTGGGCAAGATAGCAGCAGCTGAAGGAGTTGCGGGACCTAGCGACAACAGATGGAACGAGGCAGAAGCAACGCTCTGAGGGACGGCGATGTATCAAGAGGGCGACAGAGCTGGAAACCGAGCCAACAGCGAGGAGACGTACTCTGATTATGGGGATGGGTGCGACCTATATTGGCGCACAGCTATTACTGGTCGGAGCGGCAGCTTAGTGGTGGAGACGTCGCGGGGGGGGGGCTGCAAGAGTGCCGGCCAGAGAAAGATGGCCTCACCGAGAGCAACACCAACCTTGGAAGAGGTCATCGAGTGGAACAGTGTGAAGTAGTGGATAGTGTTAGATTTAATAGTTAGGAGTGGTTGTTCCACAGGGAAGCAACCACTTCTTACAGGGGGGAGTGAATTGTAACCGGTGATTATTATTGTAGATATTTAGATATGTATTATTGTAGATTTTTAGATCGAATTAAGAATAAATTGTAAGTAGGACAATTAAGAACACTGTCGGCAAAGAGGGGACCCGGGTGCTCTGTCAGCAACCCGGCCTCGGGTGAACGGCAACAATAGGGGTCAGTAGACGCGGAGCAGCCGGACAGAGAAAGCGGAAAAAGCTGTGTGATGTGGTGGATGCTCTTCGCAACAGGATTTCGTGGTGAGTACCTGTGTTGATCGGAGAAGTGGCGCCCAAGAAATCCTTGTTAGGTCCCCTAGCCGTTTTATCCAGCTTCCCCTCGTTGCCGAGAGTAGTAGTCGTAGATCGAAATAGTTGTAGAATAAAGAGCTTATAACGAGAGCGAATTGTTTAGCCAGTTGCCCCTTTCCCCTGACCCCGGGCTACAAATGAAACGAATTACTTCACTCGCAGGATCTCCGTGGTCGATTCTGCGAGAATCGATTCCTAATTATACGACATTTCAAAAATGGCAAAAACGATGGAACATTCAAAAGGTGGGGTTGAGATGGGAAGTTGGTGACTGTCTTACTAAGTTACGATAGCTCAAATATTTAGATCAGCGGCGTATCGAGCAGAGGGTCGTCGTTAGTTCGAATCCCGCTCGAGACACTAACTTTATCATTTCAACCAAAGCCTTACATACAAAAAATAATTAATTGAAAGAATAAGGTCAATATGACAACGAAATATGGTGGATTTCATATAGTTCATGTTACAATTTGTCGTTACCGGATAGGACTCTTAAGCAACTGATCTACCAATCTATCTTTTAAGCTTTAATAAATTTGATGCATTTTTTGTTTGTGTTGATTTATAAAACCCCGGGACTAAAAGTCGCAGAAATGATCGGCTTAGGAATTATATAAGCGCAAATCTGCACATGTATGTACATATATTTACTTATGTACAGAATTCCAGATTTTGCACTTAACAATTAATTAACGGCAGCCCCGAGAATCTCCCACCTAGAGAGTAGGCAGCCCAGGGTCCGATCTTAATATTATCGGTCCAGCCGCCAATGTGAGTCCAGGAGCAACGAACAGCTAGGGCAATTCTTCCCCCAACGTAAACAGTTCTTAAATCCATTCATACTCTCCTCCCTCTTATATCCATACTTTCCTATTTATGTACCACACTTTTTGTTGGAATTCTCAATATTACAACATCACCCACTACACAAATTTCATAACTAACCACATTGGAAGCGAATTAGGTATTCAATATTCCGCCATCTACCCTCTCACACTAAACACTCACGCAAATAAATATATACACTTTTAATACACGCTAGGTGCACAAACTATCGGCATTGTACACAATAAAACAACTCCGTTAACTCCAAAAACCGTAACAGGGTGTAGAGCCAAGGAGTTTCACACTTCCATTAAGTAGGACACTTCGAGCCATCTTTATCTGCAAAAATACGCGTCGTTTGGCTCAAAAGTAACTGTCCATGTGTTAACCTCGCATGACCTATTCTTAACCGAGTGAGGTAGACCCTTCTTCTACGAGTCCGATCCTCCGAGACAACCTTGTCCATTGCCTCGTATCAAAGCGCCTGCAAAATCGCATACAATTCAGCCCCGTAAACACTACAGTGCGGCAGGGAACCCATGTAGTGGACGCATCTTCACGGTACAGCCACACGTTCCCCACCGGTGTTTCTTGATCTTAGAACTTAGCGCGGTAAAGGTATATCAGGGTAGCTGACTTGGCAAACACAGCAAGATCGCCTCAGACGAGTACGGAAAAATTAATAAATTATTTTTAAAACTTCGTTAATTTTTCAAAATCTTTGTTTATTTTATAGTTATTTATCACAAATATTTTTACTTTGCTGTACTTTTACTTTTGGGTTCAGAGTATTGTTGAGGTGTATTGATTGAGGGGTTTTGATTCAAATGGTGAATGGTATATGGGTGCCTATGATTTCATAAAGGTTTATACGACAGTATTATACCCATTCGCTACTTGATGGACATGTGCCTAGAGCTACTGGAATTGTGGAAGGTGAAGGTGGGATGTGGTGTAATAGAGATAAGTACTTGGTCGAAATAAGCTGCCTTGAGCTACTCCCTATCCCAAAGGACAATAATCGAAATCCTTGCGGACTCTGGAGAATAGCTGTTAGGTACGAACTAAGGATTAGGTAGTTAGTGTTTGAAAAAATGGGCGTTAAGTTGGTCAGGAGGCCGTCATGCAACACGCGGTCTAACCCTTGAAACACGTCAAGAAACGAACTCAAAATACAGATTTATCTACAGAGAGATATCTAATAAAAGTCTAATTTATCAACGACAAAAATCTAGTTGGTAAAAAGTTAGTTAATCGAAAGCGAATAAGTGGAGCTAAGTACTGTTGGAAGTTGCCTTAAATTCAACAAACAAGAATGTTGTAAAACGAATTTTACTCCGAAGCAAGTGTGACCGAGTCTGGATTGGATTAGATTTGTGCCACTTTACTACCACTGGCTAGAAGTTTATCGCGGTCTCTTAAAGCAACTAACGAGAAATCGCTTTTGAATTGCAAAAAACTCTTCTGAACTATCTTTAGCACCTGACTAAACTTTTAATAATTATTTTTGTAAATAAGTTAGTTAAGGAAGTTAGAATGCACACCACGTCGGCTTTTTTGAGGAACGGGTCAAAAATTCCAGGAGTGTCGGTGGGAATCGAAACCCACGACCACGGTGTCTACGAACTGTGAGACACCAATCGGCTTACTTAGAATTAAATTTTCTAACAGTGTTCATGTTTTAATAAAAAATTTTATTTTAATTGCATATTTTCTATGTAATCTAGTATTAGATGAATGGATGTGTCGTCAGCAGAAGAGAATACAACCTTTTTTAAGCTTTAGGCTGGAGAGTTGGATAAGGATTTCAAAAATCCTTTCCTACACTGCATCATTTCAATCCTTTCATCCATTGGTGATTTATTGGTGAACTCATATAAATTATACCATATCTTTGAAAATGCAATTTTTCTGCAAGTATTCCCACTTTTCTTGGTGCCTTGGTGAAAAAAACACATTGTTGTTAAATTCTGTTTATTTCCGGCAGAAAAATATATTTTTAAGAAAAACGTAGATAAATAAGAAAATCCACATGTCAACACTGAAAGAATTAATATTCTGATTGCTAAATGCAAATTTAACGCAAAAGTTATGCTGAGTCACTACTAAATGACAAAGACGTCAATAAAACGTAGGTTTACAGTAAAACATCGCAGAGAGATAATGGCCATATTTCTGGCAACAGTAGCACCTTTGTTGAGGTGGGTTTTAGGAAAAAAGTAATAATGGATTCTCGATTGGCTTGCCTCTGCCTACGTGATGGGAAAAAATCTTAATTTTATATAATGTAAATTTAAATTTCGGCTTGGAAGATGCGAGTGTCAGGCGGCAGTTAGAGCATGTGCGTCAAGGTTTGGAACGCCACCGAAAGGGGAAATTTACGCTGCTCCGGATGTTCGTCCTCAGTAACCTGGCATCTACCCCTAGTGTGAGTGATGGGAAAGAGAACTCAGAAAAGGATTTGGTTCTACGAGAACGAATTGTTTTCTTCCGACCGAAGCTGCTCCCGGAATAGGACCAGGCTGCGCCAGATCCCCAACGTGAGTTTGCCGAAACGGCGATTGACTTTTTGAATTTGATTAATTCCTTTTGTTAGATTAAGTTTTGTTACAAAATTGTTACGCTAGGGTTAAGGTTTCTTTGTTTTATTATGTTGTTAGTTTTGGGTTAAAGAGTTCAGATTTAATTATCAGTAAATAATAGACATTTATGTATAAAGATTTATATTCTATATAAGAGATTTAAGCTGAATAAGTTTAAAGTCGAACGATTTTATTGATATTTGTTGTAGTCTTTTTATCCGGCGAGTGCCGAATCGTCTAGTTTTTTTTTTGTTCACTGCACCCGTTGTGGGAGGCACAGATGAGGCACCGGTGATTAATATTATTGTTCTTTATCTTTCTGGTGGCCATCCACCCCGACGTGCGTGATGGGGAACGGTGATGTGCAACACATAACCTATCCCGTTCGCGGACTTTTGCCTTCCCGTATCGCCACTGTTAAGGTCTCCTAGGAGACTGAACAAAAAGAGTCCGCAAACTCTCGTATCAATGGATTGTAGTGTAGCAAATACGGTGTTGTCTGGGGCGGTCGTTCGTTCGAATTCGATTTCTTTTCCCCGCAACAGGAACTAACCCTTCATCCTCCATCGTTTGAGAAGGAGTGGATGGTTGTGGAGAAGAGGGTGAAGCCTGGTCGTGCACGAGTTAGGCGGAGTAGGCACTTTTACTCCTCGATTATACACCCAACTTCATATCGCCGAATAAAATAGGAGTTTTCGATGAAGTATAAGGCCAACCAAAAATTACACAATATATAAATAATATAAATAATGCAAACTCAAACAATAACACCTCTAAGCAGTTTCCTTCGAAATATGGTTAACCTTACCTTATTTCACAAAAGTATAAAATAATTTCATGAGGAAAATTATTTCCTGCGTAACACAAGAAGTGACTGCACCATTATTTGCTTGAAAGGTTCTGCTGATTAGCAGAACCTAATATATTTGCATATAAAGCTCGAAGGTGCGACTTTCAAACCTATCAATGAAAAGAGGTGTGCATTTAGAGTGCTAAAAAATCTTCAACCCTCCAACTAGTAAGATGAATAAGAAAAAGACGTGAAAAACATGGCTTCAAACGCCGAAAAGTAACTAACATGCCATTTTGAGCGAAACAAAAAAAAAATACCAAAAACACACCGAAAACATTCATTTGCGAAACATTCATCAGCTACTGTACGGATGATACAGCCCTCCTTTGTTCTCTTAAATATCTTCTGGAATCAATCAGAAACCTGCAAACCCATAAGCAGGAGGTTAAATTAATCAAACCTAACTGCACATACAGACTTAAATATTCCTTTCGTTCAAGATGAAATCCGTTAACGCAAAGTTTACAAAACCCTGCTAACCACTGTAAATCAGCATATCAGAATTCCGGTAAGTTTCCTTGAATTGAAAAGAAATCTCCTAGGAAGTGATGGTGATGATAGTGAATGTGGTAATGACATAAGTATTAATTAAACGGACAACATTTCAGTATCATTATTTAATTTTGATATATATATATATATATAACATATATATATATATATATGTCTGTCTCTTATACACATC
>JASJUQ010000781.1:0-15319 GCA_039619505.1 Cimex hemipterus | reverse complement strand
TTTTGTTTAATACCAAAATCCTGCATTATTTTCCGGACAACCCAATATATTGTATTAATTTTGTTGTGTGAATCATCGTATTCATCGATCATTGCATCCGTTATGGGTTCGACGATCCTGGCGGGTAGAAAAATTCTTCTCGGATACTCTTCTTCGAGTGAATACGACCCAATATATTGTTCTCATCTACAAATTCTGTACCACCAAGGAGGAAACATAAAAAAACTGTTGACCACATTAAATGATAAAGATGATTATGAAATTCATTAAAAATTACTAAAACAGGCTCTCTGTTTGGGTTTTACGATTAATGAAATACATAAAATACTTTAGTTCAAACACTACTGTTGGTTGAAACATATATCGAGGTAAATGTCGAGAAAAGAAAATGGGCGTCTAACGAATTTGGAAATTTCTTTAATAAAATGTTTACTGTCAATCAGCTGGTTGAACCGTAAGGTTGTTTTCTCAAAAGCTCCCATAAAAGTTCAGATTTAGTGCCGATTCAATTGACAATCTCATAAAAAATTTGCACACCGCGCAAGCCATTAGAAACGTGCTACTTTTTCTTAAGTTTTATTGTCGCCTACTCAAGGAATAATTAAAACGCAGTAAGTAAAAGTGTGTTCGGCCGGAAAGAAAAACCTTCCCCTACAGGTCGGGTTATTAGCTGTCGGTTCGATCTGTTATTACAAATTGCGACACAGCGCACCTTTGTTTTGTTTATCTACTTGTCTTTTTATTTTCCCCCTCTTTTGAGTTGCCCTTGATATGTCGCAACAATAAATGGGAATAAAAAGAGGGTTGAATACTACGTGAAGTCATGAGCGATCGAATTTGTATAATAAGCTCCACAGACACGATTAGACAATTTGAATAGCTTCGACCAAGAGGAGAATCAGTACGTCTAGTAATTTGCCTGAAAAATCGAAAAAGGCTCGGGACGCCACTCCCTTGACCAGAGGTTCGAGCAACCACGAGAACACCATGACCACAAAATCATCAAACGTCCATACACCAATAATGGCAAACAGCCAAATTCCCGGTCCAAGCTCCGACAAAGGAACGTCTGCCGTTATTTCCGCTCCACCGGGAGTCCTTACTAACAACCCATTCGCTCCATTAAGTGTCCCAGATGACATAGAGACATCCTCAAACCCCGAAGTCCGCACACACAAACCACCCCCCATATATGTGAAAAATACTAAAAACTTTGCTATGATGTGCAGCGATTTATCGCAACTAGTCGGAAAAGACAAATTCACCACAAAAGCGCGAATCACAGATCTCATCACTAACGCCCAAACAGTCGAAAGTTATAGAGGCATAATTAAGTAGCTCAAGCAACGTAACGCTGATTATCACACTTTCCAGTTAGAAGAAGAAAAAGCCTACAAAGTGGTAATCCGGAATCTGCCCCAGAGTGTCCCGCCTGAATTGATAAAAGAGGAATTAAAAGAATTGGGCCACACCAGTAATTCATCCAGCAACCCCATCAAACAAACCGTACCACTATTCTTTGTAGGCCTACAACGCAGTCTGAACAACAAAGACGTCTTCAACGTTACTACTCTTTGTTATTCAAAAATAAAAGTGTAAGAACCTCACAAACAACGTTTAATTGTCCAATGCAAACGCTGCCAAGAATATGGACACACAAAATCCTACGGTCAGCACAGACCCAAATAGCGTTAAATGTGCTGGAGAGCACATGAGCCAAGTCTGCACCAAGAAACGTGACACGCCAGCCACCTGTGCATTATGCAACGGACAGCATCCAGCAAACTACAAAGGTTGTATTGTCCACATGAAACTCCAGCGTATAAGGAAGTCACCACCCGTCTACGAGCATCCATCAGCCCAGCAGAAAACTACGCAGCCAGCCAGTCGACGTCCAAATTTCCTTCCTCCAAGGCCCAACACAAATCCTGCTCTCAACAAAAATAATTTCTTTTGCTCAGGTAGTAGCGGAAACCCAGCCACCTTCACCTTCAGTCTCTTATCTTTCCCACACCTCTAGTCCAACCCCAGTCAAACGTAGCTCCCACAGGAGATATTACGAATCTATTAAATTCCTTTCTAAATGACTTCAAATCAGTAATCACACCCCTTCTAACTCTCCTTACCACAGTAGAAAAACAACCTCATTCCTAATCATCACCCGTAATGGTCCCAACCCATAACTCACTTACCATCCTCCTCTGGAACGCGAACGGACTGACTAAAAGAAGACAGGAACTTGAAATACTTCTCCACGAAAAACGAATTGATGTCGTATTGATTTCAGAAACTCATTTCACAGACAGGTCAAAATTTTTCATCTCAAACTACTCAACATACGTGACTTACCATCCTGATGGGGCTGGTCATGGTGGAACTGCAGTACACGTTCGGTACCTATACCCTGGACGACCTCTCCTCCGACCATAGCCCTGTTTCACTTTAGACATTCAACCTAAACTCAACCCAACTCGACACTCCCTGGATGGACCAATAGATTGGGACTATTTTCGAGAAACACTTGAACAAAAACTGAACCTAAATACTTCTCTCAAAACCGCTCAGCAACTAGACGACAACGTAGAACACTTGACTAATTCAATACAACAAAGCATATGGGACTCAACAATATACATTAGGATAAGAAGTACTGCAGCTCGACCACACAATTTACCACTCCACCTAAGACCCCTGATATTCCTCAAGCGCAGAGCAAGAGCTAGATGGCATCACACACGATACCCCTCCGACAAAAGAATTTTTAATCGTTTGACTAAACATTTATCCAACGAACTTCAAAATTACCTAAACAACCAATACTCGACTTATACCAAATCACTAAGTACTGGCGACAATTCACTATGGACTGCTACAAGAAAAATCCTCAAATAAAAAAACACGTCTCTTCCTCTTCAACAGGCACTTGGGCCAAATCCGAAGAGGACAAAGCCCAAAAACACCTCTCTGCAGTATTCATTCCACACCCAGACATCCAAGACCTCCACCATTCTGAAAAACATCCTTCACGAACTTGATGAACCATTACCTCTCTCCCTCCCTCCAAAACCTTTCTCCCCAAAAGAAGTCAAGCAGGCCATCCTAAACCTTTCCAAAAAGAAAAGTCCAGGTTATGACCTAATCACTTCCAACATTCTATCCCAACTACCTAAAAAAGCCATTATCTTTGCAAGCTACCTATTCAACGCAGCCCTACGTATAACCCATTTCCCTACCTGTTGGAAATTTTCTTCCATCAGGATGCTCCCAAAACCGAAGAAACCAAATCACCTTCCTAGCTCCTACCGACCCATCAGTCTTTTGCCCATTATTGCCAAAATACTGGAAAAGCTCCTTCTGAACCGCATGTTCAAAGACATTCCTAAAACTACAATTCCCCATCACCAATTCGGCTTTCGGATTTCCCACTCAACTGTACAACAAGCACATCGCATAATCAACGTTATTTCCACATCCCTTGAACTAAAGCAGTATTGCCCTGGTGTGTTCTTGGACATATACCAAGCTTTTGACCGAGTATGGCACCCAGGACTGCTGTGGAAGCTCAAGAACATCCTACCAGCAACCTATCAGCAACCTATTACCTTATCCTATAATCCTATTATAACGATCATTATTTCCAAGTATCTCACAAAAATTAATTGTCATCTATCCATCCTATTCTTGCAGGTGTCCCACATGGCAGCGTGCTCGCTCCTTTCCTATATTCAATTTATACATCCGACCTACCTACGCAACCAAACACTATTACCTTCACCTTTGCCGATGATACCGCAATCCTTTCTCCTGAAAAAAATCCTGTCACTGCTTCTCGTAATCTTCAGACTCACCTAAACACCCTAGAATCCTGGCTCCGTCGGTGGAGAATCAAGATCAACGAAACCAAATCAACGAACATAATATTTACACTAAACAAGAAAACACTCCCACCAGTATACCTCAACAACATTCCCATCCCAATTGCGAACCACGTACGATACCTCGGACTCTACCTAGACAAACGACTGACGTGGAACCCCCATACACGACTTAAACGCACAGACTGTAATATACTATTTTTCATGCTTAAACGACTAATGGACAGACGATCAAAACTCTCATTAACAAACAAAAGAAAACTTTACATTTCCCTCCTGGCCTTGATTTGGACATACGGACTCGAACTTTATGGTACTGCTAAGCGTTCCAACCTCAATCAAATCCAATTCCTTCAATCTAAAATCCTCCGAATAATAGTACAAGCCCCTTTCTATGTATCCAATCACACCATCCATACTGACTTATACGTCCCTTTTGTTACCAAGCTAGCCCAACATCGCTACAAAACGTTCCACTCCAAACTACTCCATCATCCGAACCCTTTCGTCAAAAACCTGTCATCCACCACATTACCTAATAATCCCAACATAAGACTGAAGCGTCGGTGGCCCCGCGACAACCTTAGCAATTGATGTCGACGAAGAAATACATCTCACTCATCGTATGAAGTACTAACGGCTACCATCACTGGATGGTAATTGTTCAAGCTTTCACGCCACCTTTAATAATTAACATGTAAATACTATCTGTTTTACTCGTTGCATCGAAAAATGCAGTTGTAAAAAACAAATAAAACGTTAAAAAAATAAAAAATAAAATGTTAATGATATAACAAATTTAAATTAGATTATTTTAAATGTTTCTTACATAAAAAAGAGAGCTCGTACGACCATGTTCGCTGGTTCCGAGAGTATAGAAGTTCGATGCGGATTGCGGATTAACCTTTGAAACGGAAAGTTACTAGATAATAACTGTCGACAATGTCCTGTCCGACTGCGCCAGTTAAATAATTTCTTTGGTCGAATGTGTTTTTAAAAAACTTTTATTTAAAGAAATTACTACTAAGTATATATATATATAAGTTACGCCTGCACAAAACTATTAGTTCAGCGACAAATGATATTATCCATGTACAAATCCCAAGAATGTATTGTAAGCAAAAGACCCTTCCCTGTTCACCATTCCCACGACTCATGTAGAACATGCATCAGATTAACTTCATCCGTGAACAGGAAAGGTTTCTTCTCCAAACTGTAAATGTGTTTAACTAAATAAAGTTCTTTTTAAAAAGACTCTCGTTTAGTAAATACACGTAACTTATATATATATATATATATATATATATATATATATCGTTACCGAGTCAAGCTCAACCTGCATCTGCCATGTGCATTCGAGGGACGCCATATGCCTAGCCTATGTGGTTCGATCCTTCGCTTCGCAAGGGTACCACATGTTCAGTAGGTGGACATGCACAACAATGAAAGCATACTCCAGTCAGATGATCTGATTCACTTCCGCTCCCATTCGCTTACTCACGCATTCGAGGGTCTATTCAGCGTAATCATCGTATCCTGAACGCCCTATCTCAACCTCACCTTACGAGTTTTCCCTCCTTTTGCCATATTTCAAATGGCGTGTTTCAATTGTAGAGCGGACCACGAAATAGTAAATTAATGATTTAAAATGAAGAAGATTTCACTAAAGCTCTCCGTCGCCATTTCAATTGTCGTCGAGAATCCAAACAGATTACACATTTCACAACTCGTAAGGTGAGGTTGAGATGGGGAGGATGTCCGAGTGGATCGAGATCACGATGGCTCGGGTGGTAGAGCAGCGGCTTACCTAGCCGAAGGTCGTGGGTTCGAATCCCCCTCGTGCCATTAACTTTGTCATCTCAACTAAAAACCGTAATTAATTGTTATATTCAACTAAGAAGTATAAACATATTAAACTGGATAACATCAAACAACACGTAAGATTGACCGATACATACCACCCGCGATTTGACTTGAAAATATAAACATATTCAACTACGTAATATAAACATATTATATTGGATAATGTCAAACTACACCTAAGGTTAATCGGTAAATTTCACCCGCGAGTAGATTGGGAAATATAAAAATAATTACCTGGATAGCAGGAAACAACACATAAGGTTTGTTCGCACTTTCCTCGATTACATATGGAAATTTAAACTTATTGTACAGGATAATTTTATACAACACGAAATGTTAATCGATAAACTACCAACTTGGAATTTGAAGCGGTCCGACACATTGATCGTTTTTCCCTGCGGGGTAAGACATTGGCATGCCTCGTATTTTGGTCTTGCTGTAGCCTTTTGGATTATTTAATAATGAAAATATGGTTTCCATATTCCGTCCTTGGTTTTTGGATACTTCCAAAAGCGATATTCTACTATTTTTCATTGGTAATTTATTTGCCCCTTCAGAAAGCGTCAAACAACTGGCATGACCTATTGCAAGCGTTTATATTGATAGTATTAACAAGGTGACCTTGTTTACCTAGTCAGCAGTACTTCTGAAATAAATTCAATTGGATGTGTGACCAGAAATACATTTGAAGACTTTATTTTACATAAAAAAATTAACATAAGCTTATATTGATTTACAGATGCTATGGCTCGTTAAATGTAATTAAAAGACATCCTGAAGAAAGTAAATAATCCTGACAGTGAAAGATAGCAGGTTTCACAATGTAAGCTCATCAAGAAAGAAGATAATGGCACAAAACCATAGTAAATTTCAATTCAAAATTCATAACAAATCTTCATGTGACTAATGACATTTTTAAACAAAAATTACAGATGAATTCTCACATCATCGTATCAACCCGAGAAGCACATTCTTATCACAGGCCCAAAGTGAAGTTCAACAAAAGAACCGACCCTCAGCCACCTAATCTCTCGTTCGGGCATATTGCTTTCATTTTTAATGTGATTGATGTAAATGAAAAAAAAGCTGTGTCATATCAATATTAAATAATACCAAATAATGTTGTTTGGAAAGATTTGCAAGAAAATATATTTATTTAATTTATTAATTATAGCAATGTTGTAACTAATTGAAGTATAATTAGCTATTCGATATACAATGTACTACCAATATCATCAACACAAAATAAGTGATTACAAAAATAAAATTATGTTTTTCATACTTCAGTATCAAATGCCTTACATAATATTTATTTCAAATAATTCCTGAATTTAATTTTCTTTATTTCGGGTACGTTTGCTAGAGATTAGCTATGGAACATTTATATCTATTGATAATATTTTTTATTGATTTATTCAAAATAAACCTAATCGGTTTTTACAATAGAAGTGTTTTATTTTACAATAGTCTCCCCTTAAAACTTAGTAGTAGTATTGTAAGACGCTACATTTTTTACAGGGTAATCTGCCAAATTCTTCTAAAACCTGACTAAAACATATAAAACAAAACGACGCAAAATGCACTGAGAAGGAAAAAAATGATGTAGATGCTACGACTGCCTTCAAGCTACTACTCGTTATGGGGAAAGCAGCGCTAGTTTTTCCAACTATTAGTTTGGCAAATAAACTATTTCCGTTTTTATACAGTACAAGTGAAAATAAAATTTTCTTGACTTAACAAATTAAACAAGATTTTTCTGAATAAATTGAAAATTAAATAACCTTTACTTCATTGTTAAAATAATAATTTACTTGAAAATTATTATATAAAAACATAAAAACAAAAAGTCAATTAAACAAAATTGTAGTGATTTTGATGATAATATCTACAGAAAATGATGGTTAATATGACGGGTTGAATTATACACTGAATGATAGACCAAAGGTTGGGATTAACATGTAACTCTGGAGTTTGTTGAATGTTGCGGGTGAAAGTTGGTATGTTCATTCCCACGCTGATGTTCAGATTCTTCATCTTTTCCATTGGGAACGACAAGCCACTCAACCAGTGAGGTCGTTGAGAAGTGCGGGTCTGTAGGTTAACCCCATGTTCGCGCCAAAAATTATAATTGTTTATTCTGTTTTCTAAATGCAGCTAATCTAGAATTTATCCTAGCCCTGCTCCCTCTACATAATTTTCTGCCCTAGTCCCGCTCGAGCCCTGTTCGCTTCCGTCTCGCTTCCATACAGTCCGCCTATTAATTAGCCTCATAGAGTGATTTTCGTTCAGTTTTCTTTCAGTTTTTCTCTTATTTTCAAGAAGCACTTTTGTTTTCGTTTTATTAATTATCGCGTTCAAAATAACGCCAGTGTCTCCTCCCGCATCCATAATGCGACACATTGTCATGATTCGGACGGATCCCCGAAGGTAATTAATAGACTAGGTTTCTGTTTTACTTTTGGCCAGAGTTATTGCAGGTTGCAGCTATTAAACGACTCTCCTCCCTGGTTGTAGAGAAAATCAAGCTGCATTTAACAAGTATGTATTTCATTTTATTTTGTATGTTTTATTTTGTATTTAGTTTAATTTTTATTGCGACCGACTAGCGCGTGCACATCTCCTTTTCCTTGTAGATAGAATGCTGCCTTCTGCGTCTATGATGAACAACCCTATCGATTTATGCGTTTCTTGGCCACTTGAAGGTTCTGTTTTAACAGTGTCAGGTTTCTCAAAAATTGCCAGGTATTCGTTATTTCACGAATTCGTTGCAATAAATTGGCTATTTTGATATCAACAATCTAGCAATCTTCCATGTTTACATGAAGTAATGTGTCCTACTCGCAAGGTGTTGCTTGATGAGCCTCCTCCTCGGCGGAGCAAAGGTAAACTACGTTGATTTCATGGCACAGTTTTTTCAGTGGTTGGATAATCCAATTGTCCCTTGACCTCAAAAAGTATATTCTGCCAGCATAGTTAAAAATGTTTTGTTGTAATAAGATTGTTATGTTCGTTGAATTACAGATACCTACAAACAGTATACAATTTCATTATTATACTATTTACATTTAGTTTTTACCATACACCATTTCAAGTTTTACTATATTCGCTAGTTTTAGTTCAAATAGAAATCCACCGGAATAATGCTTTGATAATTTGTATAATTAATTGAACATATCTTTAGGTTTGGTTATACTGGGATGTAGATATAAGAAATAATTGAATTTTCTATTTCCCTTGGCATATAAGAGAGTAATTCGAATAATATAACAAGTCGGTTAAGCATATTTTCTAATTATAATACATAAATATCCTAATGATATTAAGTTCTACAATTTTATTTTTTAACTCTGCATTATTAATATTTATTTATTTGATCAATTCTTTATAATTTTTTATTAACCTATTGTTTACAGGGTAGTGGTTGTTTAAGTGATAATTAAAGATCTTTTCACCATTATTTACCTCTGCTAACATGTGTTCTTAATTTTCGCCATAATACACTTCCAAGTACCTGTTATGAATTTTACAATGGATCCTGTCCACCATATTGTGGTTTATTCCTCTTTTTATTCTAAATTTTCTCTGTACAATTAAAGCATTTAGTTTTTCGGTTATTACACTGCCTTCATAATTAATAATTTTAAAATAAATATTTAATTCTTTCTTTATATCAGTGGTCGGTTTTTGCCAGCTCAAAGATTTTCAAATAATGAACATTTAACCCATTGAATTTGGTGTCTGATTCTGGCACATTGCAGTAATGAATGGGAGTGTGATGTGTTTGTTGGATTTTCGCTTTTCCTAGCCTTATGGGTAGTATACCAGGGTGTGTTGTGATGTTTTTGATGTTCAGTCCGTTTGCGTAACAACTGAGGATGGACGTGCAACAGCGTCAATTTTTTGAGTGGCTTCCCTAGATCTTTAAACATATGACAAGTGGATTTTACTCTGTGTGTTGTAGTGTTGTGCATTTAGTTTACCCAATTTCAGAGTTCTGTTGATCGATTTTAGCGTTTGTTTTTTATATTTGCTTTTAGTTTTACTTTGATTTTGTTTATTTTGTATATCCACCTCTTCGGGGATATCAGGTATTCTTCTCTCTCTCAATTTAGTGTTGCTATAGTTTTTTCCTTGATTTTCTAATTTAGTTTATTAATCTTTTGATATAATAAAAGAGTTTTCTGTTCGTAGATGTTTTTGCAGTCGTTGCAACGTTTGAGTTGCAAAGTCTAGTGCGAACGGGGAGTCGTTTTCGATATGACAGCTGATTATGTTACTTGTTTGCATTCGTGGAGGAGTGTGTGATAGGCATTGTTGTTATATGCTAAGATAGCAAAGTTCATTTTATCTCTGACTGAATCTTTCCTAAATTCTTGTCTATTGTTTAGTATTCTTAAATGTTCCAGGAGTGTTGACTGTAAACGGTCAACTGTTCCATTTGATTCCGGGTGTTGGGTACTTGTAAAATGAATTCGGATTTTGTGAATTGCTAGAATTTCTTTTACTAAAGAATTATTAAATTCGTTCCGGTATCCATCACAGTTTGTTTCGGTACATCATGATGAGAAAAGAACTACTCTGAGTCACCTTCCTTCAATCGCACGCGGAACATTACTACCTCTGGTCAAAGAATCCTTCGTGTAGCAAGAGTAAGCTGTTGGAGAGGGCCACATTGATATGAGATGGCTTGGCGTCAATATCAACTGTATTAATTTCACAATGAGCAATGTTATTGATAAATCCCTAATCCTCAAGTACGGTTAAACATAAAAAGGTCTAAAATTCTAACTCAAAATTCATGTATTTTTTAAATTACTAATTCCACATTTTCCTCTATGTTCTCGTTTAGTCTATAGTGCTAGTACTTGCTACTATTAATTAATTATTCAAACGTTTTCTGGTTTTACAAATGAAACAGGCGCAAAATTGCTACTGGCGCACTGAAACATGCTATTTCTAACTTTCAGAAATGTGTTTTTGGAGCAGTTTGCACGCTTCACTGGCAAAAAGGTACTACTTGCTTATATTGGAGCAGGATCCTGTTGGACCATATGAAAACGTTCCAGTCATGGAGGTGCCACTATCAATAAATTACAGTGGTTTTGGTGTAGTTTGTAGGTCTTACTTTGCAAAGGGTGCTTCTTGAGCGTATCTTAGCTGATGACACGTTTGGAATATTGCCGAGAGCTATTGGCAAATGTGAATTAGCGTCGTGAAATTGCTACTGCTAACTACTAAAAAGCGTTCTCATTTTGCAAATGTTACCGTGGCAAAAGTGCTACTGGTTCATATGAATTTGCTAATCTGAGTCACCCAGATAATTCGTGTTTTTGCAGGTGTTACTTGCACAGCTGCCACATGCTCATAATAGCGCAGGGAACTCCTGGCTCATTTGAAATTGCTTCTGTTAACTACTAAACCGTGCTTTGTTTTGCAGGAGTTATTGTCGAAAATGTGCTATTAGCACTAATGTCTTCACTACTATTAATTACTCAAAAATGTCCTTGTTTTGCAGGTGTTACCGGCACAATGATACAACTGGCGCAGCAGACGACTGGCTCAGATTAGAGCTGGGAGCTACTGGCGCATTTAAATATGTACAGATTTAACAAATCTGAAGGCATTGGGCAAATGTTAGACACGCAGGATACTGTTGGAACATTTGGAGGTGCTGCTACCTTCGATGGTGCTTCTGCCGTTGATTGCGTTGTCACTGGTGAAAAAGTTCTACTTGCTCAGGCTGACTCAGAAAACTGCTGACGCTTTTGAAGGTGATGCTGCTAACAAATGGAAGGTTGGTCTGGCTTAATTTGCAGGTGCTATTTGCTTGAGCATTTGATAGTGCCATCGGCGTTTATAATTGTCCTCCTACTTTTTACAGTTGTTTGCAGTCACAGCTGAATTATTTTGACTAGTGGAAGTTCCTGGCGCACTCATTACGGACGCCTAAGTGAGTGATGCCTAATTTTCTCAAATTTGTTCGGAGGTTATATAAAATCTTCCAGAACTAAGAATGAAAACGAAAGAACAAGAATCAACTGATCCTGCCATGCATACCATTCCATCGTTTCTGGCCAATTTCTAGGAAGTTTCTTCAAATTTTATTAAATTTTCAAAAATTGTAAAGATTTTCAATCGTTTAATTTTATAGATGGCTCTTTCTTAAGTAAATTAAGGTCCATTAACGCAGACTTCAATTTTCACCAATATCATATTTTTTAATTTCATCACTGTATTTTGAAAATCAATCAACCAATACTGTGTTATATTACTTACATTTTGCTTAAACTTTAATTCGTGATATGTTTATAATATTACTTTACGCTTTATGATTTTTTGTTTGGACATAAACGTTCGCACCGGGTAGGTAACCTATACGCTCGGTGTTACGCTTTCGGTCCAGTAACCCCTTCACCATTCCTTCAACATCACATTACGCCTTAGATTGTAGGAGTAATTAAAGGTCGGGTGTGGTTTGGAAGAATACATGTAACCTGTACCTCCATACCCTTATTATCAATAGTTAACAGTAAAGAAAAGTCTAATAAACACATTAAACTGAACAAAAAGCTTCTATCTAGCTCATAGAGGGAGGTACCAAAAATCTTCCCTTTTTTACAAATCTTCTTAAAGATAATCTTCTCGGGTCGCAGTATTGGTAATCTACAAAAAGGTAAAAACAACTACCTTGAAAACTAAAGCATTTAAATAGAGGCGAGGGAGAGGTATTGATAAGATACACCTTAAACTAGAGATAAAACGTTCGAAATAAAATGGAGAAGCGACATTGAAAAAGATCACGAAAAGGAAAAAGTTTACTAAATTACCTTAACACCAAAGCCAAGGGTCAAGGGAAATCAAAAGAGGAAATGAAGTCATTGGACAATTAAACTGGTGACGAGATGTAAAAGCAAGCAGCTGTAGTGTTGGATGATATCCAGACCAAGAAATGACACCAGACATAGTGTTCATAGTATTCATTATTTTCGAATGGTAAGATGCCGTTCATCTTAGACATAACATATTATTCCAAGTAGATCTTGGAAAAACGTTTGCAGCAGTGACAGCCAATGACCTCCTTACTACAAGAAGGATGGGTCGGTTTAACTGAACTGCACAAGTGCTTTGGCAATACCAAACCGCCGAGTCTTCTCTTCATAAACAGCTAAGTCGATTTCATTAGAAATATATATTAACACATTAACTCTCACAAGACGATCCTCTAAAATGAAAACAACAAAACATAACATGTGATCTCTCTATGGATTATTTTAAACTTGATCATTAATCGTTTTTTGTTTTGCTTCTTTCACAGCTATTAAAACGCCGATGATGACCAACGTGAGAATCCTGGTTTTATTTACATTTTCTAGAAGTAGTTTAGTCCCGATTAATAAAAATCAATAGGCATTAATGAATTTGACTTACCATGTGGAAGTGTATCATTTACATAGATTTTCAGCTTATACACTCTTGACAAAAGAATGTTTTGTAGGTATGTCTGATAAATCTAATGATAAATATATTGTTTCAGGTGAAATTTATGAGGAACCCGTGGGAGAGAGTCTTCATCGTGACATTCATCATCCAGGTCTGCAAAACCTGCAGCAGAAAGGTGCCGGGTTCAACAATCGTATGTTTGCAGTAACAATTTATCGTCAGGAGTGTTGTGTGATTTAAGAAAAGTTTCTAGTGAAATAGGGAACGGAAACTATTTTGTACCGTGTTTGGAAAAAACAAACCTTCCATCAACAATTTCTAATTTTTCATTGGGGTATATATAAATGAAAATCGTTTTTCCTTGCCAATTAAAATCGGCAAATGGTGGAGGATACAGGTACAAATTATACAATGGAATCGTGTTGTGCACAATATACAATGCATTTTGTATATGAAGACGATACAAGGTTTAAATCTGGCCAGTCTACTCTAATATGTTGCTGGAAAAAGTAAAATTTTTGAAAAATGAATCTTAGTCAATTTTTTTCACTTTATGTATGTAGTCACGATAGGTATGCACAAAAAGTAAATATATACATAAAATGCAGACGCAATTAAGCCATTTTTTTTAAATTGGTATGTATTCACTTAGTCGTCTGCACAAAAATTAAAAGAATTCGAACAATAGGCGCGCCCTTAAATTATGTTTTTAAAATTTATTTTATGTACGCCCTCACAGTCAGTATGCACAACAGGCAATGTCAACAATTACAATAGTTTTTCATTTCGAATACACGATGCATTCACGATCGGTTTGTGCAAAATGTAAACGTAGGCGATCAAATACACACGCTATTAAACCACCTTTTTGTTTTGTTGTTCGTTTTACGTAGGCATTCACACTCGGTTTGTAGAAAATAGAAAAGTAAACAACACACTGGCAACTAATTCAGTTTATTTTATTTCTTTACCGTTTATATGAGCATTCACCATCGGTTTACACAAAAATAAAAAAAATAATCTGCAGAAAAAATTAAAACCACCAATACAAACGATAATAAATGAAATTTTTTGTTTTATACATGCACTTAGCTTAGAAATTTGAACAAAAATTAAACATATTCTTTAGAAAAAGCAAAATTTAGTCCAGTAATGCATACGAAATTAAATCCATTCATTTAATTTTATTTTAAATGTGTACTCACAATCGGTTTCACAAGAAGCAACGCTAGTCGAATAATGCACAAGTGATTAGCTCAGTTTTTTTATTAGGAACTACGTGGAAACACGATCGGTTTATACAGAAAGTATGACTGGTCAAACAACGAAAATGTTATATCAGATTTTCAAAATATTTTTTACTCATTTTATTTATACACTCATAATCAGTTTGCACAAAAGAAAAATTTGTCGAACAATTCACACCCGATTAAATTTGATTTATTTATTATTTTGGATATGCGCCCACCAATGGTTTGCCAAAAAATAAACTTCGTCGAACATTGAAATAAAATGAGAATAAACTAGACTTTTTGTCAATTACTATCAATTTGTATAATTGTGTTGTATATTTTTTTCATTTTATATATTCACTCAAGATTGATATGCAAAATATGACATATAATCGACCAATACATACATGGTTAAAAAAGGTTTTATAATTTATTTTCTTATATGTAATCACGATTGATATCCAAAAAAATTACAAGTAATCGACCAATGCATACGCGATTAAAAAGTTTTTATTACTAAATTTTTTATATGCACTCACGATCGGTTTCTTCAAAAATTAATCAATTTTTTCGTCTATAAACACTTAGGGGGACCGCGGTAGCCGAGTGGATAGCGTGAGAGACTCTCGGCTCGGAGACGTAGATGTATTGTCACAGCACCGGTTTCCACCTAAAGGAAACGTTGACGAACAATGTACTGACGAAAAGTTCGGTTCGTTATTTTATTATTTATATCGTCCCAGCACCGGTTTGCTCTGGAAGGAAACGTATTAATCAAATGCAGTGACGAATAGTTCAGATAGCTATTTTATTGTATATATTGTTCCAGCATCGGTTTACACCTAAAAGAAACGTTGACAACCAATACAGTGACGAATAGTTCCGTTCGTTATTTTATTATTTATATCG
>JASJUQ010002844.1:0-10006 GCA_039619505.1 Cimex hemipterus | reverse complement strand
GGTCACTAATCTCTACACATATGTAATAAGTAAGTACATTTTGTGTTTTATTTTATGTGTATGTACATACCCGCATACCCATTTTTATGTTTTATGCTTGTTGTGTTTTTAAATAAATTTTGTTTATTTTAACCCTTTTTTTTTAATTTCTCATTGATAGTGCTTTCCAGGTTATAGAGCTGATTGCCTCGGACCTTAGAAGACCGTTACAACAAAGTTTAACTGCATTTATAAAAATCACAAAACATTTTAAATATTCATCAACTTTCTTTCTATTTGTTTAATTTTCTTTTAATAACCGTACAGTTTTAATGTCCACTAATCTAAACGGGTTATATTCAGTTTATTTTTGAAGTAACTTTTAACATTTTTAATCCAAAATTTCATTTAGGATTAGGGTAATTATAAAGGTGGCTGCAGACATGCGATATTTGCCGAATGTTGCTGAACATTTGCCAAGCCTCAAGATGCTCGTTGGCATTCACCAAATAGTATGCTTATGTTTGTTCAGTCACGGAGCACTGTTCTTTCAATCTGTCTATGCATCAAAAAACTCATTGCGATTCAGAAAAGAAATGTTCCAGTGTATTGGTTCAGCATGGTACAGATCGAGGAACTCCAAGGCTGTTATGTTGTGCCAATCAATGCCTGATTCTATCATTTATACATCCGTACCAGTTGAAATAGTTTATAATTGGAAAATAAACAAGGAAACCTACAATTAGCCTTTCATGGCGAGTCCAGCATAATGTTGTTCGGCGAATAACTGAGCATCCATCCCCATTAGTTGTGATTTGGTGAACCAATGACTGGCAATTGGCAAATCCTGCATGTACAGAGTCTCCTTAACAATGGTACACTCTCATGGAAGAATTTTGTGTATAAAACGGACCCCCCCCCCATCGGCCATGAGGAGATTCCTAATATATCACAATGCAATATTTATGAGAATAAAAAATCGTTCAATGTGATTTTCTGAGACGAAGAGGCTCCAAGGCTTAATATATTTATAGTATAATAACAATAGAATCTCATGCAAGAATTTTACTTATAAAACGGAAACTTACTCAGTGTGAATTTCTTGCTGAGAGAAGAGGCTTTCACCCAGCAACCGTCCCTGGGTGTCCAGAACTGCAACACCCGTGTCGTCGCAGCTCGTCTCTATTCCCAGGATGTTGTGCAAACGCCTTACAGCCCTGACAATATTCGGCCGGCATTGCCAACCACCTAGGCTTAACATAGCTAACTGCTAAGCTGTAGATGTAGATGTACAAGTAGAACCCCAACGGTTAAATCGGAACCTCCCAGCATGTTCTAAGTTTCTAACTTCAAAGCGTGCCAACCTCCAAGAGAATTTCGCCGGCAGCGTCTTATTCGCGTGTTAAATGTATTATTTTTTGGAATTAATGTAGGAACGATGTTGTATTTGATAGTCTATAGTGTGTTCCCTGAGAGAAAATTAATTAAGGATTTTATATTTTTCATTTTGATCAATAGGCTACTTTGAAAAATTGAATAGAAAGTTTGAACAAATGATGTTGATCAATTATCGTAGTGTAAATATTTCCTTGTTTGGGATAAAAATTTGAAAGTTTGTTTTTGTATTTATTCTTAAGTTAGACAGGAAACTAGCTTTTGTAGTCGATAGATAGCGTTGAATGTCCTTCACAATTTTTTTATCTTTCTTTACTGGCGTCTGGTGACTGGCCTTCGAACTGTTGCCCCGCAGGATCAGTACGTATTATAAATCATAACGGGAAACCTACCAGTTCGAAAATTAAAGTGCGACAGTTCAGTCGGAGTGTTATTACTTAATCCGCTGCTGACAGTCGCTGACCATTCGTTCATTAACAAATACATGACTGTCGTTTGTTGAAAATTTAAGACTCGGTTATAAAGAAACTGCGATGTTGGAAGAAGTCGGCTCATCACTTAGACGGTTCAGCTCCGTCACAGTCAAATACACACTTTGCCTTTTCAATCTTATCCTCGTGGTGAGTTTTTATTCACATAAACAATAAAATATTTATAATTTATATTTGTTTATTGTACGCGTTTGTTTAATTATTTTCATATTTGGAAATTCTTAATCAAGATTTCAAAACAGGTTTCCAGGTTTTGCAAATGTGGCCCAGAGAGAGAATGTGAAATGTATATGTTAAAAAATAATTGACAACGAGATCTATTGCACAACATTTCGAAAACGGTTTGCAGTTTAAATCCTGTCGATCCAGTTCCTGCCGTGTTATATAACAAACTGCTGCCTAAAATTAAATTGGTCGGAACGTAAATGCCTTGGGCATCTGCTCGACCGTTACCTTAGAAAATAAATCTTATTTTTCTCTTAACCCAGTAGACCTTGAAAATTGGCAAAATTTGATTCTAAAATAATTGAAATTGTTCTTTATTGGAAAAAATGTGTAGTCACCAACGTGTTAACAATCCCACCATCTTAGTTTTAATAAATCCTCAACGTACAAAGTCTGCTTTCAAACTTAAATTAATTGAAAATTGGGAAAATCAGTGGAAACAAACTATTTCCAACAAATTATGAAATATAAAAGAGACTGTTCGGTTGAGAAATGTTAGGTAATGAAGAGGAAAAAAATGGATCAAAGCCTAAAAATGAGAAATCTATAAATTTATATACATTTCCCACAAAATAATTATGGCTCCATTCTTCCTGAAGATTGGGGGTTTCACTCCTGGGAAACTTTACTGTTTTAAGGGTTTTACTGGTAGACCTTCAAACCCCCGAGCCCTTAGTAAATTAACTTAAAACTGGGGAATGCAATCCCATCAGGTACAGGGACATGTTTTTCTGGATGCTTACTCCTCGATGCAATCCCCTCTCTACTCCTGGTGGAGGCCAATCCTGGAAATCATAGCGTGGAAAAAGAAGAGATAATTATCTGATTTAAAAAATAATTACTGATTGAAGTTGTTTTTCGTTTATTACCTTAAAAATTTAAGGCTCTTATTGTATTATTATGTAATCCCTAACCATTATAATATACAATTAAAAATGAGCTTATTTCATGATAAAAACAGATACATGTGAAATCACATTTTGTTGAAAGAATGAAACAAAGCAAGTAAAAATAGAAACAAATATAATTGTAGAAAAATTACACAAAACTGACAATCTTTTATATTATACTATTTGATAATTGATTAGATTTCGTGGTCTGATTGACCAAATGACATCTTTCAATCAATTTAACTTTATTTTTATCTCAACTAATACTTTACATAAAGATTAACTATTTGATAATATTATACTATTTGACAAACATTACAAACTTTGATTATTTGGAGATCGTGAGTTGCGATCTGGAGTGACGTAGGTTTTAGAAAAACATTTTCTTTATCGTGCCAACGCTTCAATCTTTATTGACATCATCTTCAGGGCTCAAAGTGTTTGTTTTCAGGGTAGATGTGTCATCGAGTGCGCTATAGGGCATTCTCAACACGATGCCCAATAATGAAATATCTGTACAGAAATCCAACACTTTGAGCCCTGAAGATGATCTCAATAAAAGATTGGCAAGACAAAGAAAATGTTTTCCTAAAACCCACGTCTCACCAGACTCATCTCACGATCTCCAAATAATCATTAACTGTCACTAAACAACAAACATTACAAACTTTGTTTTACATCATTGTGTGATACTCCTCAAAACAACTAACCCAAAGCCCAACATTGCACTTTCCACATTGAATTGTAACCGCAGATATCTTCTTTTTGGATTAACCTTTTTGTCCCAACACATCTTTATTCCCTCCCCAATTTTTTGTCACCCCCCCAGGGTGTTGACAGACTGAGGTTAGACCTTGGTCTTATCTATCCAGCTGCTGAGTTGGATTCCAGGCCGTACCAACAACTAGGTCATTTTAGCCCCTAATGCAATCAATTTCTAAATCCAAACCTGTTCATACACACACTCACTCATACATTCTTTCTTATAAGTATAATATAACTAACTCAGTAAAGCTTGTGGTGTATCCAATATTCCTCCATCACTGCTATAACTAACCGAATTAAGGGTCGATTGGGTATTCAAAGTTGTGCCATTGATCTTCTCACACTAGACATTCTTTGTAATAAATACATTCCCTCGCAACACGCTAGGAATACAAAACTATCAGTGTTGTATAAGACAATGCTGTTTCCTCCAAAGATACTTGATGCCATGCTCAAGCATGATTCTCATATCGGGTGTCATTCCTACATGCTGCCAAGAAATTGCACCCTTCAAATAGGTTTTTCTACATGCCATACACATACGTAGATTTTGGTCCAAAAGTAAGTGTGTCGACCTTGCATAGCCGATTCTTAATCGTGTAAGAATGTCCCCTTTTCTATGAGTCATATCCTCTGAGTACCATTTGACAGTGCTCTTGGTATGTGAAATCTTCCCTTCTGTGATAAGATTAATTTACCGTGAATAGATTTGTTATTGTATTTGTGTTAAAAATCATTTCATAATTTAAGATTTAGTAAATTCTTTGTCGGGAAGCCTAATAAAAATATACACAAAATGTGCCTATTTGCTTGTATTATATATCAAAATAATTTCCAGCTGTTATTGTTATATTATCCAGCTGTTATAACAACGATGCCCAATTTTTCTCTGTATTGTGTATGAATCATCTATGATAAAGTTCCATTGATATTTTTTGTTTCAGCCTAAAAAAGATTTATTTTTGAAGGGTGGACTATTACTAAGTAGATTGTTATTGTCTTGACTACAAACCTGCCAGAAAAAAACAACTTTTTTAAAAAGTCTTTACTACTGTGAAATTACGCAATTGTTAATACATAGAAATCGTTTCAAACAATAATTAAAATTTTTATTTTTTGTTTTAATGGCTTTACAACTTTTTGATATCAACAGTCGAATTAATGATTTTCATTACAAATGAAATTTGAATTAAACCTTTTATAATAATGCTTATGCTGAATGTTATTTATCTAGGAAGGTCATTAAGATTAATATGCTTTATCTAAAATATCAAGAAAATTTTTATCTCTTTTCTATAACTATTTTAAAACCTTGATAGTTTGGATGGGTAAAACAATCTAAAATAGCTGAATCTTTTTTTAATTACAAGAGAATAACTTACTCTTGAACATTTCCATTCATGGCATTTCGATTTTGGGGGAAGGGGCGAAAAGGCTAGGGCAAAGGTGGAAACAAAAACCCTCCACTGTGGGTTCTACAAGCTAAGAGTTTGATGTAAACACTCAGGTACCACAGTATTGGAAATATGTATAAATATTGTTTCATAAATACACTTTTATATGCAATTTCAATTAATTATTTTTTTAATGTAAGGTCTTGGTTGATATGAAAAGTTAGTGTCACAAGCGGGATTCGAACCTGTCCTGCTAAATCCCGCTCATGTCACGTACTTTTTCATCTCAACCAAGACCTTACTAAAAATAATATTTAATTGAAAGAAGTAATTTGGTCAATCAGACCACTGACTTATATATAATATTCTTTTTTTGATTTTTTTTTTTTTTTTTATAGCTTAGTGGAGTGACTCTGTTATGCTTGGGAATTATTATTAAAGAAGCGTACACGGAATATGAGCCAATTGTTGATGACTCCTACTTTTCGGCCTCTACTTTACTTATTACTGCTGGTTCCCTTTTATTTGTCTTTTCCTTCATCGGATGCTGGGGAGCGTATATGGAGAACCACCATTTGCTCATTACTGTAAGAAGTGCAGATTCAAAGATTCGAGTGTATATAATGACAATTTTTTAAAAATAATGTGTTGCTTTACAGTACAGCATCATGATTGGATTAGTGTTCTTAATTGAGATCGCTGCAGTTATCACTGGTTACTCCCTGTCCGAAAAACCAGAAGATCTTTTGTTCAAAACACTCAACACTTCTTTCCACACGCAAACTAACGTATCAAAATTGTTTTGGGACAAAATGGAGACAATGGTAACTTGATAAATGTTCATTGATTATTCATAAAAGATAACACAAATTTCGCCTGTCTTTACAGATGGACTGCTGTGGCATCATTAGCGTTGATGACTATAGCTCGATGAATGTCACTGTTCCTGGGACATGTTGTCATAGGGCTTACAATGAAACTTGCCCTGGAAATGCGACTTACTCCCCTGGATGCTTTGACAAAGTAAAGAATATGATCGAAAGAAATGCACTGACAATTGGTACTGGAGCTCTGAGTGCAATATTGTTACAGGTAGGTTGTCCAGTTATTTTTTAGGCTTGAAATTAAAGGTTTTTAATGTGTTTTTTTTTCTTTTTTTTTTTTTCTAGATTGTTGGAATGTTCTGTGCATTATGTTTGGCCAAGTCCATCATGAATTCATACGAGACATTGTAAACATCATATCTCCTAACAATGATGTCTGATTTTAAAGAGACTTATTATTATTTTTTGTTTGTTTATATAATATACTTTTTTTATTTGAGTCTACAGATTCTCTCTAATGACTTGAAATGTAATTCATATTTGTCCTTAAAAATTTCTTGTCATATAATTTGTGATATTTATTCACTAAATTGATCTTTTTTGTTGCAAAATTGTGTAATACTTTTATACTTAGCTACCAAATTATCTTTTATAATTGGATAAGAATATCAATATTTTTGTGTTTGTGTGTAATAAACATTGATTTAAACCCTTAAATTTCAGTTTATGCGATATATTTTGATATGCCTATATAGAATATCTAATCTCTTAGGAATGGAGGGAGTATCGGTGGTAGCAACAGTTTAGGCAGTGCTTACCACTGTAAGGTAAAAGTCTCGGGTTCGAGTGCATGTGTTTTTTCTGTGGGCAGGGAGCAATAATTTCGCCTTTTATTAGTAATTTGACAACCTGTGTGGCAATAAGAGGTTTATAAGTTAATAAAATGGTAGAGAAATATGGCAAGTGTGAAAGATAAGTGTGAGAACTTACTCCCCCCCCCCATAAAAATAAAAAAAATAAATAGTTATTTTATGTACAAAGCCAGCAATTTATATTACTATTAATAGATTAACAGATTTTAAGAATATTATCTTTTGATGTATTTATTATGTTTGATAGAATGTCTTGCCTAGTATATACTAATGGTATAATTTGATATTCTTATCGCCAGGAGATAAAACATAATCTAACGATAAAACAGTACTTGTAAAAAATGAGGAGCAATCGATTTTTTAAATTACAAAAATTGCCTTGCATAGCAAAAAAATTGAAACCTAAATTAATAATCAATTTAAATAAATTATTTGATGCTATACTTTTATCAATTGTTTTAGTTATTTATTTTTCTCATATATTTGTTTTTATAACATGAAAAATTTAGATATGTCATAATGATGTCTGGTCCTCATGTTCTATTAAATTCCTGGGGTGTTAGACTTGTATTTGCTATGCTAATGGTCGTGAGTTTGAATCTCCACACAGCCATAGGTTTGTTTAATAGAGGATAGTATGAAAAACTTCTGATTGACAGGAATTAAAAGTAATTACATCAGATATTGTGGTCCGATTGATTGATCGATTAAGATCTTTCAATTAATTAATCTTTATGTAAGGTATTGGTTGAAAAAAAAACAATGACACAAGCGGGGTTCGGATACGCTGCTGCTCTACTACTTGAGCTACCATTACTTCAATCCACTCGGACACCAACTTCCCATCCCAACCACACCTTTTTGAATTTTCCCTCCTTTTTGCTATTTTTCAAAGGTGTAATCTATTTGACTCTTGGCGGTAAATAAATGGAGAGCTTTAGTGAACATATACTTCATTTTACTTATCAAGTCCTTTAGATTTTGTGGTCCGACTGACCAAATGACATCTTTCAGTTAATTAATATTTATGTAAGGTATTGGTTGAAATAAACAAGCCAGTGTCATGAGGGGATTTGAACTCACGACTTTGGCTAACGCCGTTGCTCTACTACTTGAGCTATTGTGACTGCCGTCCTACTTTTAATGATGATGCATGTATAGTATATGAACAAGAACATTTGAAATATGGCAAAAGGAGGGAAAACTCGTAAGGTGAGGTTGAGATCGTTGATGTCTGAGTGGATCGAGGTCACGATAGCTCAGGTGGTATAGCAGCGGCGTTAGCCAAAGTCGTGGGTTCAAATCCCTCTTGTGCCATTAACTTTTTTTCATCGCAACTAAAAACCGTAATTAATTGTCCTACATGAACAAGTTTGTGCTAATAATCTGAAAAGTACAAGTAATGATGGGATTTTGCCCCTCTAGACAGAACCACCGAATAAAGAGTACTTTAGAATTATTTAAAAGTACATTGGCAGTTTCAGTGAGACAGTTCGTGCGTAGCTTGTATCTAAACTTCAAGTTTGAGATGGGTACTTAGTTTATTATATTACAATATTATTTTGGGTTAGGAGCTTAGAGAGAGAGAGAGAGAGGAAATTATTTTGGGATTACGGGTAAAAGAGAGTATAACAGATATTGAGGTAGGTAGAGAGATATTATTAGAAATTAGAGTGTTGTAGAGGGACTCTTGGTCGATGGAGGTATTGGGACACGCTAGTATAATCGGCTATGCACGAGGGGTTTCAGGAACAGTGAGGAGAGTCTAGGATAAAAGCACAGTTAATGATGGCCCACGAATGGTCTGAAATGAAAGGAAGGGATGAGGCTGTTTGAGGTTAGGCCATACTCGATAGTCACACAAACACCATATGAAACAATTGCATTGATATTTGTTTTCTGTTGGTTTTCTTCGCTGCTATAAGCTAATGGACAAAATTACCTTAAGTCGATTAGATGGATGTTAGATCACCCTTTTAAAACTAGGAGTAAGGCAGTATTATCTGTACAATAATTATGAGTCATACAATATCTCAGGATTTTTGATTGATACTGTAGTTCTCTTGATAATTACATTATGTATACTCAATTCTGCAGATGTAAATAAACACTTGTACAGAGGTGACTTCAGCTGTTATGTAATTTACAATAAATTAACACCAATTTTCAAGAATCACCCACCACATGTGTTGGCAGTCTGGTGTCTAACTTCAGACTTGTCTATTACGCCACTGAAGTTGGTTTCAACAACCAGGTTGTTTCAGCCCCCAATGTAATCAGTTTCTAGATCCTAATTCATGTACTTGCTTACTCATTCTTAAATATATTCTTTCCTATTTATATGTCATTCACCCAATATTTTATATTCCTCCATCACCTTCTCTACATATTATATAACTAATCTACTTGTGGGTCAATAGGTATAAATATTCTGCTTTTGGCCCTCTTACACTACTCATTAATGAATACAGATCTTATCAATATATGCAAATCAACACTATAAAGAATTATTTTCAATAAAACAGTGTATCTCAAAACATGTTGCATGCTCAAACACAATTTTCACATTGGGTGACATTCCTACACGCTTTCTATATGGAGCCAAGGAATGGCACCCTTCAATTAAGTGAGCATTAAGCGACCTATCTTTAAATGCTGGACATGCACGTGAGCTTTGGCTCAAAAGTAAGGGTCCACACATTTTGCCAACATGCACCGGTTTATGGTATCTCTCTAGCAAAAGCATAATGAGAGGGTTGACAGAGGATCATCTCTTGGAAACTTAATCTAAACATAAGATGTCTAACTTTAGATGTTAGAAGTGTTTTATACCTTAAATTCTAGATCTATCAAATGTGTGTGTACTTAATTATTGGAGTCAAGGCTGCGATGGTCATCTGCAGGCTTATAGTTACCGTCACAGGGAGTAACTACCTGGTCTGGGCCATTAATGTCTGCTGCAGAACACTCATGGCTAACAGGATAAGGGGAAAAGATATAAAAAGTTTTTCTGATAGTCAGGCCAGTCTAAAATCATTACAAAAAGAATTATCAACATCTAGACTGGTGGATAAACGGTTGAACTCATTAATAGGATCATTACCAGGTATGAGAATAGGGTAACCCTCATATGGATACCAGCTCATAAGGGACACTACAGCAATGAAGAGG
>JASJUQ010002806.1:0-16655 GCA_039619505.1 Cimex hemipterus | reverse complement strand
AAAAAACAGAAGAAATAATATTTATTAAAACAATGGTGTTCAAAGTTTAATTCCATTTTTCATTTGGTGGTCAAAAGTTTAATAATAATAATAATAATAATAAAATTACATTTTAAAATTTAGATTTGTAGATTTGAGATAAGCTTCTACGATAAAAGGATTCTTTAAATTAAAAACAATAATTAATAAAATTTTATGTAAATTTGTGTGAAATAAATTATAATTAAAAATTCAAATTCAACAATCATTGGGTGTCGTATTTATTTTCATTTCAAAAAATTATAGAAGGTGCCTGACCAATAAAAGAAATTGTAGTCAGGTCCGATCGTAAAAAAACCTCTGGGACCTTGTTTTCGATTTTCGAATTCAGGGTTGGTCCCGATAAAAAAGAAGAACGAACCACATATATAACGAATTGTTAAAAAAAATTGTTTTTGCATTGTTTTGGAACATTCAGCAAGAGTACGGACTTATGAAATGGCAAATTCAATTTTTTAACATGAATGGAATTTTATAAAGCGATAAATAAATAACATGTAACGAGATCGATAAAGAATGATCGACACTATGAGAACTAAAAGTATAAAAAAAAAATCGGTGCGAAAACACAAAATCAACAACAACAAAGGATAACAACATGAATAAGTAAAAGTGCAGACCTACCAAATAAAAAATTACGTTTTGGCAAAATTAACAAGTTGAAGACACCAACTAATAAATAACAAGGATCAGGTGCAATAATTAACTATCACCTAACTACAATAAATAGTACAGAATAAATACAGATATAAAATTCGGAAAGCCTACCAGGAGGGGATCCATGCCGGCCCGAGGAGGCTCTCGTCCACAGTTTTACACAATTTAAAAAGTTACTGTTCTTCATAAAATTTGTACACACACGTCCATTTGAAATGAATTACAAAAAAAACAAAGGGTCAAAAATCAATAGTACAGTACATTTTTTTGCTCGTTTATGAAGTTACCCATCTTTTTCAGTACTCAAGAATAAATCTTATATTTTGTATTAATTTTATTAAAATATGTGTCGTGATTAGAGAACATTAGTCGATTAGCCGAAAAATCGCGAGATGCTGTCTGGTGTTAGGTCGGATTCAGAAAAAACATTTCCTTATCATGCCACCGTTTCGATCATTATTTCAGATGATCTTCACTCGAAGTGTTTATTTTCTGTTTAATTGTGCCGTTCTTGCGTGTCGTGTTGAGAGTGCCTCTCCGTGACCTCCTTTTTTCACATGCTACATGTGTTTGTAACATATAAACCATTTTTACAATTACCCGGCTCTGAAGATGATCACAATAAAGGTCGAAACATTGGCAAGATAAAGAAAATGTTTTTCTGAAACCCATATACCACACTGCATCTCACGATTTCTAAAAAATTATCTTTTTAAAATGTATAAAAAGTAAAAATCATATTTATTAGTTATGTGTTTTTTAATTTTATTTTTAAGCGACTAAGAACATTCCCACTTTTCTAATTTTTTTAAAGTATAATCTTCTTGGATCTTTTTTTGGGAGCTCGCAACACGAGTGTGAAAGAATCATCAAAGAAAATCATTTTTTGAATGGGGTCCGGAATAAATTCAGGGTAGCTGAGATCCGATCCTGCCCCAGAACTTTCATTAATGCCCTGTTATTTTTTTTTTTTTTTTTTTTTTAATTGAGGCCACCGGTCCCCTTTGACGTTTCTAATGTTAATCTATTTAGATATTTGAGGACCTATTTAGATATTGTTTTTTTACTTAGCCGTTTAAGTCTTTTTGTTACATAGGTTTTTATATTATTTCAGAACGGTTTTAACCTTAATTAATTGAATTTTATTGATTGGTCAAGCGGGCCATGAAAAACAGTAAAGTTTTTTTATAGAATTAAAATAAAGTATATCTTCAATAAAGCTCTCCTTGGCCATTTCATTTATCGCCGAGAATCAAATAGATTATAGGAAATTTGAAAAAATGGCAGAATGGAGGGAAAATTCAAGACGTCGGGTTGAGATGGGAAGTGCTCGAGGGGATAGAAGTCACGATAGCTCAAGTGGTAGAGTAGAGGCGTATCAAGGCGAAGGTAGTGGGTTCGAATCCCGCTCCTGACACTGACTTTTTTATTTCAACTAAACCCTTAATTAATTGAACGGCTATTTTAAGGGTTCTGTTGTGTATCCCTCGGTCCGTAGCATTTTATCCACCAGGAAGATGTTCTAAACCTGCAGAAGACATCGTACTAACAGGATATTTTCCATATTTTTTTCTTCTTTCTGGCAATGTCTGCACCGATTTGATTCTGCTCCTTTAAATCTTGAACATTCTTGATATTGCATTGAATAGACAGGAATGCCTGCTACGAATCTGGCCCTTGCAAGTTCTAAGGGAAGATCGTTCGTCACTGACCCATGGTAAGATGACAACTACTATGAATAACGTAGTTTATCAATTTCCAATTTTGCAAGGTGGTGAAAAGTTTTAATTAATTGAGCTCAAGGCTGATTTTTGTTGGGGTTACGGACAAGAAATCGTAAGCGAGCAGGAGAGAAAACAAAGGAGTCTTTATTTGTTTTTTTGAAATAGTAACCTTTCAAACGAACAAAAATAGAATCATTTATAAAATGATTACATGTACATTAACACCGGGACTGTAGAACGCCAAAGATTTTCGAGAGGCTCTTTGTACGAGCTTAAAGGACATTATATTAACAAGAGACGGCGGAGGTTTTTCGGAATGAAAAAGAGACGAAGGAAATGGATATATAGGAAACAGTTGGGGGCGAAAACCATTAATACACGGGAACTGAAATATGAAGAAAACAGGCCGACCAGTACGAACGAGGGTGGCAATCATTCAAAACGAAATGACAGTAAGAAGTCTCAGCGGCAACGATTGGAAAGACCCCAATTTATGGCGTAAATTAGAAAGACGGTCATTGCAAAAGTAATATTTTAATACAAAAACCAATGACATTGTTGATTAATGTTGTAAAAAAATTTGTAACGAAGCAATCAAAATTATAATAATTAACGTTTATTTATGATGACATGGTTTATATTAGTTGATTAGTTAAAGATAAATTTTTGAGAGAACTATATAGGTCAGTATTTACAGAACTAAGAAATTTTTATTTAAAATTTTGACAAAAAGAAAAGGCGTAAAACTTTATCTTCTATTTTATTCCATAATTTGTTGTTTTTTTTTCAAGATCACAATCAAAATTGAATTAAATCTCTCTTCCTTTCAACTACCACTAATGGAATAAAATTTGTAACTGAATCAATAAGTTATGAATGATGGAAAACTTTATGGCATAAATAACCTGTCTCTAGTAAAATGTAGAAAGTGTAAATTCGGAAAATAGGGAATTTTTCGTTCAAATTGATAAATAGAATAACCTCCTTAAGTATTTACGTTATTTCGCGAAAACCCTGTGAAAACACTACAAAATATGAGAAAAGATGTTTTTCCTTTTTAAATATAATAATTATTTGGAGATCGTGAGATGGGATCTGGTGTGACGTTCGATCAAAACATTGTCTTTGCTGCCAACGTTTCGATTTTTATTGAGATCTTCTTCAGTGCGTGGGGTTCATAAAAATGGTTGACACGTTACAAATGCACGTAGGATGTGAAAAAAGAAGGTTTCTTCACATCCTACAAGTATTTATAAAATTTAAACACTGTTTATAAATCCCAGGCACTGAAGATGATCTCAATAATGATCGAAACATTGGCTCAAGAAAGAAAACGTTTTTCTACACCTAGGCAACGTAAGACTTCCACTATCTTTAAATAATTATTAATTAACGGTCTCTAAATAACACACATTTAAACATAATGTTAAAAAAATAAAAAAGAAGAATTTTTTATGTATATTAGGTCATACTAAAATGAACGATTTGATCAATTTTTCAAATCGTGGACGGTAATAATAAAAATAAAATATTACAAAACTCAAGCTCCTTAATATCATGGGGTCGACCCCGATTCGTTCTTTTATCCAATGAAAATCTTTTATTTTCAAGAGAATAACTTGTTTAAAATGGTATTAAATCCGTTATACAAGAGAAAACGTTATAAGTTATAATATTTTTGAGGATAACAATCACAATAAACTAAAAGTTGCAATATATTTTATTAACTTTGTGATAGCTTTCCTGAGAGTCGTATATCATTCTTTTTTCCTATTCAGGGTGAACTAGAAAATACGGCTTTATTCTGAATTCAAACTATCTTGTTTTATTTATTATTTGCATTAATGTATTGTTCATTTTATTTGCTTATCTAAAAGAAAAAAAGGTCACTTTTGCTTATTGATTGATGAAAAATTTAAATTATAAGAAGTTACAGGGAATTGTTAAGGTAGTTTAGAGAATCGTTGATTTTTTAAAAAATAAAATCCCCTATCGAGGTAAGCTTACCACGCCAGACAAGTTTGTACCATTTTCAGTAGAATTTTGTTCCCGGCGAACATTGCAGTTTTGCAATTAACCCTGTTTGAAACCCGTGTTTACGATTTAGGGCCGTCCGTCTGGTAACAAAGTGTTACAACCTTAGGCCATAAACCCGGTGCAGGGTCGAACATCACGAACACGATTTAATTAGCAGTCGGTGTTAAATGACCGGCGGACATTGTCGATGCAGATAAGATTGAAGAGGTCAAATATGAAAAGGAGACCCTTCCGAGGGCGGAGGGCAATAACTAAAGGAACAGCTTGGCCCAAATGGATTTCAATTGTCGGCCTCACGCAGTATATTAAGCTGTTATCGTTTGGGATAAAAGGGTGTCTAAGTATCAATGGCTTGCATGAGCCTTAGCCCGTTTCAGAGCAATGCATTATTCAACAAAGTGAATCTTTAATTCCCTCGGGTTCTTACTGATATTTACGCGCCCTGGATCTTTTTCAAAGCCACGTTCAACGTCATGCTTCTTTTTTCTATAAAAAAAAAGAATAATGTTATATTCAAATATTTTTATACATTTTCAAATATTTAATTAACGTATAGAGATTAGTGACCGTTAATAAATAATTATTCAGATATCGTGAGGTGCGCTCTGGTGTGGTGTAGGTATCAGAAAAACATTTTCGATCTTTTATTGAGATCATCTTCAGAGCCTGGGATTTACAAACATAGTTTACATTTAGAAAATACATATAGAATTTGGAAAAGAAACGTAAAATATGTTTGTGCCCATGCCCTGAGGATGATCTCAATAAAAGATCCGTTTATACAAACTGATTTAATTCTTTATTCTTGGTTATTAAAAAAATCAACAATTGATAGTTTAGTATGTTACAATATTATTTTTCAAAATGGGAACAAATCGTTTGATTATGACGATATTTTTATTAAAAGATATACTTAAATGCAACTTTAAATTGGATGAGTGAACCTTCATTCGCAATCTCAATAAAAAAAAATTAGGAACATTTAAAGGTTGTAATCGCGTAGAATTTATTTTATTGAGAGTGCTAGTGAGATATTGGTTTTATTATTATTATTATGGATTTTGAAGGGGTTGGGAAGGAAGCCGGTATAGAAATACATTTTTGTACGTGGCGGTATCCCATTTTATCCCAGGCGCTGAAGATGTTCTCAATAATTATCGAAACGTTGGCACGGTAAAGAAAAAGGTTTTTCTGAAACCTACATCACACCAGACCGCATCTCATGATTTCTGAGTAATTATCGACTTCCGGTCACTATAACGCGACACAATAATATTAATATTCTTACTAAAATTCAAAGAAGAAAATGTCCTGATAAAACATATAAAAATGGCACCAACAGAAGCGTCTTTCCAGTACAAATGGTTGCAATTTCCAATTAAATTTCAGTAAGGATAAACAAATCACAAGATCAATTATTGCTATTAGGAAAAATAAACTTAGAAAATTCTTAATCGAAACGTTGGCACGATAAAGAACAATGCTTTTCTGATTCCTACACCACACCAGACCGCATCTCACAATATCTGAATAATTATTTAGTTAATAAATTATTACATGTTTTTACGAAGATAATCCTTTTTTTGACTAAATTTGGTTTGGATTTGTTGACCTCCTGGCTAAAGCGGATAACTGGAATAGAGAGAAGATGTACTGATCCCGATACGATCAATAACGATCGAATTTCTGGCAAGTGTGCCGTTTTTATAGCATCCGAGCCATTTCCCGCAGCCTCTTTCCGAGCACGGATTTACACGGTTTTCTCCATTTTTCTAATATGCTTTCAAAATGAATTTATCTAGTTTTACGCCGAGATTTATTTTTAAACTATTAAAGAAATGTTATAAAAAGTTACATTGCTTAATTCGAATATTAGGAGGTGATTTCATCGTGAAAGACAGACATGGCGTAATGAAACATAACTAACACAATGAGAGATTAGACATGAACACATGTGATCTATAGTGATTGAACTTGTATCGGACCAGATCTGAATACCCGATTCCCAATAATCAAAGAGACAATTTGTCAGATAACACCTCCCAGAAAATATTTTTTATTTTATATTGTTTATTTAAATGAATAATATTTGGCAGAAAGCAGTGTATCGGCGTTTTCACCAAAAAAAAAAAAATCAGGAAACAGCCAATCAAATTTGAACAACTAACTGAATTTTTCTTTGTTCTGTTGAATCCATTAATAATATAAACCGCAGCAACAGGCGCACTTTTTTCGAAGTCTACGGTCAGGTTCAATTTTTAAAAACAGGACAACTTATTGATGGTTTGAAATGCTTCAAATTCAGCGATAATATCCATGTCATTACCACCGACGATCGATTTGTTGTATCGAAATATTAAACCGGATAATATCGGCCGTGTCGGAAAATCCAATCAAACACATCAAACGCATCCGACTGCAAATGAAATCGAAAATAAGCCCAGAGATGGTCAGTATTGATCGGAGAGATGATGAGTTATTATTACATTATTACCCAACTTAAATTCCGCATTGAGCCGGCCCAATAATCCTGTAAAATATTAACGGGCTATAACGTTAAGAACAATGGTCGGGCTAAGGTCTTAAGTTTTAGGTTGTCTATTTTTAAGCCAAATTTTAAGACATTTATTTACAGGTCAAAAATCCACGAGCCCCATAGGAGTCGACAATTTTTTTAGCTAATTTAATTTAATACTAAGTTTCAATACTGTATTTTTTTAATTATTAGCATGCAACAAAATTTTTAAATATGTTCAAACAGAAAAAAAAATTCATTAAAAATTTGCTAAGGATTAAGTCGTTATATTTAAACCGTGTTTGATAATAATTATAGTAATATTATCACGGTTCATTAATCTAAATCTCGAAAAATCAGGATTATCTTCTATTTATCAGTCTATTAAATCGTGTCTAAAGATTGACAAATACATCCAATAAAAGCCTAACAAATGAAATAAAATAGTGTTAAACCAATTTTGTAAAAAAACATGTACAAAGAGAAACAAACGGAAGCTCCAAAAACAAATAATTTGTACGGGATCTAAAAAATATCCAGCATAAATTAAAAAAAAATTAGTACTGGGGACTAATTACAGGATGGAAAAAAATCCTTCAAATCCTATAATGTTTTAACTGCAAGGATCAAGACAAGGAATTGAAAAAATATCTATTGTGGCATATTGTATGAATGATGACATGGAAAATTCTCTCTTGTAGATTTTGAAAAGAAAAGAGAAAACACTTTTCTTTGACCGGAGTTTTACAAGATTGAAAAGGGGCGTCGGTGGCCGGAACAGTTTAGGCGTTGGCACGGCGCTCATCAATGTAAGGTGAAAGTCCCGGGTTCGAATCCAGCGGCTCTGCATTCGAACCCGAAATACTTACTTACAAATGAGCTTTTTTCTCCCACAAAACCTGAAGGCTAATATGACATTTGTTGTTTGCGAACCTTCTTATGATCCCAAAACCGTTTACAGACATTCAAAACCTTAAGATTTAAAATTCGTGGCCGTTAAATATAAAGCGCATATTTATCTAATTTTTTATCCTAGCAGTACTAAAATAATATTGCGTAAAAATTAATTAAACTTGTCAGTCGAGATAAAAAAAATCCCTGGAACGAGCGGGATTCGAACTCAAGACCTTCGGCTTCATACGCCGCTTCTCTACCACTTAAACTGTCGAGACGTCGATCCATTCGGACGCTAATTTCCCATCTCCTCCGTTTAGTCTATTTGATTCTCGGCGGCGGCCACGGAGAGCGTTATTGAAGATACACTTCGTTTTTAACTTGGTTAAATTCGCCAAAAGTTCAGGTTTAAACCTTAATTTTCCTTGTAAGATATCAATTTGTCAAGCGAACCACGAAACTTGTGAATTTAATGGTGTAAAAATGTCACATCCACAAATATTTCTAAATGTGTCTAAACCATGGTTTAGTGAGTGGGAGTTTTGTGGCCCTGAGAAGGGCTGGTGTTGTGTGGAGAAGCCGTGACGACGGATCGAGGCCGTGACCATGTGCGTGGTGCCATTGGTGGTGATCTGTGACTACAAATGAACCTATGACTATGTTTTGGTAGCAGTGAGTCGGTCGACTCCACAGAGGCCGGAGTACTGCGGTGCAGCGTTTGGCGTTTACGGCCTAATGGACTGTTTACAAGGCGAGAACAGGCTAATGCTGCGAGTACTTGTGTTCGTCGATGGTGTTCCTTTAGTGCTGGCTCGTCGCAATGACGAGGAGTCTTCTTATGTTGTCTATTAGTGATGAGTGAGACCTCGTCGCATGGACGAATCTGATTCTTGCGAGGCAGTGCCTTTGCTTATATAGCGAAGGGCTCTACTCTGATTGGCTGCAGAGCGGAGTACGAGAACAGTCTACAGATCGTACTGGCATCTAGCGGTAGCTTCAAGCGGCCACTACACATTGGAAACTATAATTCCTGACAATAAAAATAATGTCGGTATTGGTCTGTGAATCGAAGAACACATTTTGGACAAGCCCTGGCTTATTTATGGGATCCGTGTACACTGGCGAGTGTAACCGGCGCCGGTACAAAACCATACAGATATTAAGGAACAGAATAATTCTTGGCAACGAATAAACAGACCGCCATGACCAAACGTAAGCCTAGAAACTGTAATTTGATTAAGACGTCTTTCAACTCAAATAGATTCCATAAAACGAATAGAAAAGAGGACGAACTGCAGGATGCAGGAAACTGCAGGGATGACTGGAAACCAAAGGACAGTGAAGGATAAGAGGCTCACCCCTAGTCAGTCGGCATCAGATCCCAGGACCGGGACAGAAGCAGCCACGCTCCGTCTGGGATACACCAAGGAGACGCAGCCAACCAGAGCCAGCGATGACCACCCGTGTCTACCCATCGTGCCAAGCCAGAGGTCGAGACAAGAGATGCTATGGATCTGGATCGTGGCGAGTATCATGTGGGGTAAGTCCCGCTGTCAATAGACTCATCCCAGATGTAGAGCTGTGGCTGACTAATAGATAAATCAATATTAGCAACTAGAGTATCTTTAAGAGGAGTTTTGTTCAATAAATATCTCTGAATACTATCTCTGATTTATTGTATTCTAGAACCTTACCTTCCCCTACATAAAAATAAGTAGCGACGCGCTTACGTCGACTTATCTCTTGTCGCTTATAAAAAGAAAGCGAATATTGGGAGATAATTCGGTCTCCGCGACGTCGTCCGCTTGCAGGGTGAATTGCACTGATCAATGTAACAAGAAACTGTACAAAATTTGTAAAAAAAAAAACCTCCGCTTGGGGAATACAAAAATTTATTTTACTCAAGCATTCCAACTCTAAAAATCAATCTTGATCATCATTTAATTATTGATAATACCGAATAACATGAATTTTTAAGAAAGAGTGTGGTATTATTGCTAGGCTTAGGTTCATAACGCAAATATTTTTTTTAAATTTAATTTTTTTTTATTTTATTGAAATAGTGTATAACATAAATTATATTATTATATAACAAACAAATTGAAAGGAACGAGAAGGAGGTGATGGACTTTGGAACCTGTCGGAGGTAAAAGTGCAGGAAGGCTAAAAGGCGGTGGACAGAGGACATTACATTGGGAGACAGCGAACAATCCACACCGTACGTAGCTGTTTCAACTGGACTTGTAAAAAAAAATCTGATCAGAACTCAACCAAGAAAACGGCATTCAGTGAGTTCTTTCCTATTCCGTATTTCCTTAATTTTATTTCCTTGGGGATTGCACATACAGCAATATGAATTCATTTATTTTAGTTTAAATGCGTTTCAATTATATTTTAAGTTTTTTTATATTATTTCAAGGTGAATTGATTTTACTTTTTGCATTAATTTAAGTTTAAAAGATTTTAAAAAAGTGTGAATTTAATTTAAAAAAAAAGAAATAATTAAGTTAAATTAAATTTGTTTCGCTTACAGTGCCTTTTATTTTTAAATTCTTCCCATTATTGAAATAATTGTAATAATAAAAAAATTACAATTATTTTTGGTTAATCAAAATTGTATATTAATCTCTATGTAAAAAATATTCTTAAAGTCCAACAATTATATAAATTTTGAAAGATTCCCAATGAAAAAGGATTATGTCTTTGACTATTGAAAGAATTAAACCTTTAAATTGTTCAAATGTTCTTCAGTTTCAACGACAACTTTTTTTTTCTTGTAAATTCTTAAGATTTTAAACTCTAGTGAAGATGCCGCAGAGATTATTCGGCGGGACGGCCCCGTAGATTCCGCTTAACGAAGTCATAACGGCGAATATTTCTTTAAGGGAAAGAATAGGCAGCTGGGAAAATCGTTTTCGGCCAAGAAATTGGGCAATCTCTGCGAACGAGCCACTCTCGTTGTAAGAAAGGCATGAATATTTGACCAGAGCCTATACGCTTCCTGAAGAAGATGGGTTGAAATATAATAAACATAAAAGTAGAAGGGAACTTCATGTAATCAATAGTTGTGGTTATCGGCCAGGGCTTAAGAACTCGTCCTTTCCGGAAGCCGGGTTTGGCAATATCTCCGGGCTGTAGCTCACACTGGATCTGGGCAGATTGGGGGAGAACGGCGGACGCCAACCGCTACATAAATTCTCTCCCATATACCTGCACACACTATTATGTCTCTAAGAAGAAGGTGAAATTACGCAAATCCTTCTTGACTTTAAACTAAAACTTAACCTTTACATCTAAAATTTTCTTAAGTTGTTTAATGCCAGATATTATATGGCGTATCCATACAATTATACAAAATATAATTCATTCATTTAAGCAATCAAAAGAAAAAACGCAAACAATAGTCTCTAGAAAATTAAGCAGGTATTGTACTGTTTTCACTGATAACAAAAAATCAAGGATTTGACTTGATCTTGAAAAAAAAACACACTCAACATTTCTGTAAACCACAAACCAATAAAGTCACATGGATTAATGATTAAAGAAACCCTATCGTCCTAAATGGCACAACGTTCGGCAAGGGAAACTCATATCTCAGACACGTAAGAAAATCCGTAAAAGTGCCGGAACGGTTAACGGTCGAGGAGAAAAAGGGTTATACCTCTTAAAAGGTGAGGTGTAAACAAAACCCGACAGATAAAACCTCTATCGAGGCAGGCAATCAGCCCATGGCAACAATTCCTACTCGGCCTTATCCAATCCAACATCTAGTACCTTTTCCAGGAACTGGTAGGATTCACCAAATGCCTTTCGGCTACGAAAAATACCTCAAGAGCTCATGTCACGGTTGAACACGTTATTTTCAACAAAATGATCAATGTCAGGTTCAACACTTTAGCATTTGGCCGTGCTGTTTTGATTAATTTATAATAAAAAATTATTTGTATATAATGAAACATCAAATATTACTTGACAAGACCGGCTACCACAAGCGAGTAGGAACGCCACCTAATATTAAAATCATTGTCATCATGAGCACTATCAGCACTGCAAATAAGAATCCACACAAAAAACAAACACTTAGCTCTGAAGATGATCTCAATAAAGGTCGAAACGTTGGCACGGTAAAGATATTGTTTTCCTGAAACCTACGTCGGAGCCAGACCTCGTCTCAAAATCTCCAAAAAATCATTAAAAATCATTCGTTTTATTGTATATAGTAATTGATAGATATTCTCTGCCCTGTGTATATTAGGGATGGACGTACTAATTAGAGGGAATTGGCGGTGTGAGATGCCCAATATTGAGTGCCCCATCGGCCTTCAATTAGATTAATAGCCCCTGGAGCCTAACCTTGGAAGTTGGACGGATAAGACCGAGATTACAGGCGTCGCCGCTAACACCCGGGGTGAAAGGTTCTCAAGAAAAAAGAAATAGAGCATTGTAAATAACGATGGAATTTTCACCAAGCTGCGAGAAGAGCCATGCTCAACGTCGTACACGTGTGTACGTACTTACATGCATGTGCGGATTTGGTTACATCAATCGATCGTCAGTAACATTTATATAACTAAATATGTTTTTAAATATAGATAAAATTATTATTTGTATTTTTAGAATATACCATTGCACGTTGTTATTTACAAGTCAGTACATGTTAGACTACAACTACATTCTTTTAGGCCAGTATATACACTTTGTTCATAAAATTGTCTATATTCTTTTGCCAACATTAGTAACTTTTTTACAACCTTACTGTTCAAGAGTCTCACTATATCGGTCGGCGAGAATGGAATATTTATCGAGTTAAAATTTGGTTTGGAAGAAGATATTGAACTTTTGGCTCATTTTTCTTACTGATTTATTATGTTTTACCGCATTACAAGCAAAAATGTAACAAAATTTATCCCTATAGGTAAGTTTGTACAAATCATTCAGGGATTATGTCAGTGCGAAGAATGCTGAACAGAGATTTCCCGAGGCTATGAGGGAGTCCGTCAGGGAAACACACTGAGCCCACTCCATTTTCTCTATATGCGAACGATGTTAGGAACAAGGCAGATTTTATATAAAAACGTTTATCTGAAGATACTCCCATTTTACTCCCGTGCCTGCTTACAGCTGAATTATTTTCATATCAAATCAATGTGTACAGGTCAAAAATATAAATAATTTTAGAAATTGGTGCAGGCTGAGCTTCGACAAAAAAGTATAAATAATTGCTTTTAATTTTTTTCTATATATATTTTATATATTAAAAAATAGGTAGGGGGATAGGAATAGGGATGAAACGGGCGACCATAAGGCCTACTGCACCTGGATTTGAATAGGTCTATTGTGCATCCCTGTTTTTTTATAACTCACTGGCAAGCTTCAGGTTATTGGTCATTAACCAGCCTCTACACCTTTGCCAACGGCTCCTAGGTGTAGGATCTTCCTTGTGGTTTTTATTATCTTAGTTGCAAGAACCCTGCACCTACATACTCTTAGTTACGTACGTTCATATGTGTCCTGCGGTATCCTCTTCCTGGCAGTGTCTGCACAGTGTTTCTTCTGTATGTATTCCTATCCGTGGCCTGTACATTCGGCGTGGGCCTGTCAGGAGTCCAACCAGAATCCTGTTTGGGTTGGGGTTGCCTTCCAGTCATTCTTTTGTAAGTTTGGCGGATGGTTCTGCTATGAATATCACCTCACAGGAGGCACTAATTCTTGGGTAGCAATCTCACTTAAATCCGAAACCGTTGCCGGGGCGTTCCCGAAAGTTTCTACGCTGGGGAAGCCTCCACAATGAGAGAGATAGAGTTCGCCTTCTCTATCTAGGGAGTACGCGGGTGAGCTGACCGATGTATTTCGGTCAGCTGGCCTTGCGTGCGGCATTAACCATTCTGACGAGGTGGGATCGTGCGGTGTGTGAATACTCTACATTGTCGCTTAGGCGACGGTGCGTCAGCTCTCACTTTGAGAATCGGACTGTCCGATAAGAGCTCTATATAGCTTAGGACGGATATAGAAGATCCTCATGTCAGCCCAACTATGAGTCCGGGAAAGAACGCTATGCATATCTTCACGTGCCTCATATTCCACCAAGTTTTAGACTCATTAAGGATCCATTTTTTATCCTCCTTTGTGACAGACTGCTAAGCCGCAGTAGGGTTCTGTGCCCAGTGGGTCCACATGGCTACCTTTTTGGCCAACATGTCAACCTTTTTCTTACCCCAAATGCCCATGGAGCTAAGGTCAGGCCATTAGTATCACTGACTTCGGGCAGGGCCTCCATGTAGTTCCAAACACCTTTTGCCTTCGCATCGCTAAGGCGCATAGAGCTGCCTGGCTGCCAGAGGAAACGGCTATCTTGTCGGCAGTATTCCTAGATTTTTATTTCTCTAGTGCGTCGTTCAATTGCTACGATTTCACACTGGCAATCCGTAACATATTAACCCAGGTTTACCGTCAGTTCAGTTCTCTCGACGACCCCAGCTCCCTTACCATTGTCGGTTTTCGAGCCGTACTATTAGAAATTTGCCTTTAGTGATGTTCCTTTGGCTCATTATTCCCGTTCTGATATCAGTACTTGGTACTTTTAGGAAAAGTTGAACTTTGGAGTAATGGCATCAATTGGCATGCCTAGAATGGCATCTGCCTCTATCTCCACCCTCAGTTTCCGTTTATTTACAGGGTCGAGTTAGAAGTTTGTCGCTGTTTCTCTGGTTTCTCCTTGGATTAAAATGTAAAGTGGTGGGAGGTTTAACAAAACTTCCAGGGCCTCGGCTGGCGTTGTGACACTGAGACAAGTTTGTCTTTGGGTGCCACTCAATAGCCTCTTCGTCCTGATCAGTTTTGGCTCACCACCGACCCATATGTCCTCACTGGCCTTAGGGCACAAGTGTATAGCCATTGGGCCATTTTCGGGTTTAGAGCACAGTTCTTGGCGCAGAGCCTTCTGCACCACCTTTGGTACCTTGTGAATAATCTATAATTAAATAAGGTGAATATTTTTTTTTATGGGAGTGAAAACAACATTTTATTAAATAGACCGAAAAGTAATCGAATCTAATGGCTTCCCTGACGGTTGTAAATATCTCCATGGGGCGAATCGTATAAAACCAAATCGGATTTTGCATTGTGAGGTTACTAGGCGAAATTTAACGTGTGGAGTATTATAAAATTTGCCTCACGCCTTGGTCATTTTTAAATACAAACTCTATAACTATTTGTTTTTAAATATTTCTTCGAAAATACTTGATAGGTTAATAGTATTGATAAATTTCTAAAATTGACGTTTTTAAATAATTTTCCTTGAACAAAATAATCAAAATTTTATAGTTCAACTAAGCCTTTCTTAACCATTAAATTAACGCATTAATTATTAAAAAACATAGGAAATGTTAATTATCAAATATCAAAAAATAATATAACATTTGCGATTATTTCTAAGCATAAAAAGGTTAGCTCTTAGAAGACCCATTGGAATCTTACGCAATAAATTGCACAAAATAAAAGATTGGTTTATTATTATTGGAATATTTTGTTTCATGATAATTAATCCCAACTAAAATACAATGTTGTATATTGTTAAATATAGGGAAAATTGTTTTAATTAAATCAAAGTGTTTAAATTATATGGGAATTATTTTCATAACTAAGTATGAACTGAATGAATAGAACCATTTGTATTTTATATTCTATTTAATGTTATGGGCAATTTTAAATTTAATTCATAATTACCTTACAAGTGCCCAATCATTTTTTATGAAACAATATATTAAAGGAAATAATAAACATGAATTTTACGATACGTGTTGACATTTACCAAGTTTTTAATGCTTCAAAGTAAGTGTTTATTTGACATTAAAAAAGCTCATTTAAAATTTAAAACATTTAATTTTAACGCGTACTAATTACCGACAGTAATTTATGATTATTTAAATATCGTAAGATTCGGTCTGGTGTGATGTAGGTTTCAGAAAAACCGTTTTCTTAACCGTACCAACGTTTCGACCTTTATTGAGATCATCTTCAGAGCTGGCGATTCATAAACATTTTTTCCATTACACGTGCAAAGTGAAAATGTGAAAACGAATTTATACAATAATTGCACATCGAAAATTTCTTCAGTAACCTTGGGTAGTGTGGAAAATTTGTGCTATATATATGGAATTTATTAGCTTGAATGATGAGGTTCGTCCTCAATAGCCCCGCGGAATATTGAGTACTCATGGTTCGTGTAGATATTAAGCATGATTATCATGTTTTAGTGTTTATGTGTGTTTGTTTTTTGACTTATTTTCTCCAAAACGACGGGGCCATGAGATGCAGAGAGGCTAGCAATAAGACAAAGAAAGAGAGTTAGCAACCGTTGTACCATAAAATATCGAAACTCATCTTGAGAACTAAAAACAAAGCAATTATTAAGATTAATACGCTGGAAACACAAGAAAAAAATTTTCTGATAAAGAGACAACCAATGTCGTTATTCGGCCCTAAAACTGAAAAACCTCTGTTTATTTGAAAAAAAGGGCTAAGGTGAAATTAATAAAAGTCAACTCGATTTGAATATACGTTAATTTGAAATGAAAATAGGATAATTTCAAAATTAGTAAAAATTAAATTAAAATTAATATGTTTATTGAAAATAATAAAGAGCGGCCCGATGAATGAATATCAATTACTCTGGGGTTGTGAATGACGTCTGGATAGTAAAAGTTATTTATTAGCGTGAAAGGAAGAGGTTGGATATAACCTCGCCCCGAGGAATATCAGATACACTGGGGAGAGTGTATGGCGTTTGA
>JASJUQ010002803.1:0-16679 GCA_039619505.1 Cimex hemipterus | reverse complement strand
AAAAAACAGAAGAAATAATATTTATTAAAACAATGGTGTTCAAAGTTTAATTCCATTTTTCATTTGGTGGTCAAAATTTTAATAATAATAATAATAATAAAATTACATTTTAAAATTTAGATTTGTAGATTTGAGATAGCCTTCTACGATAAAAGGATTCTTTAAATTAAAAACAATAATTAATAAAATATAATGCAAATTTCTGTGAAATAAATTATAATTAAAAATTCAAATTCAACAATCGTTGGGTGTCGTATTTATTTTGATTTCAAAAAATTATAGAAGGTGCCTGACCAATAAAAGAAATTGTAGTCAGGTCCGATCGTAAAAAAACCTCTGGGACCTTGTTTTCGATTTTCGAATTCAGGGTTGGTCCCGATAAAAAAGAAGAACGAACCACATATATAACGAATTGTTAACAAAAAAATTGTTTTTGCTTTGTTTTGGAACTTTCAGCAAGAGTACGGACTTATGAAATGGCAAATTCAATTTTTTTACATGAATGGAATTTTATAAAGCGATAAATAAATAACAAGTAACGAGATCGATAAAGATTGATCGACACTATGACAACTAAAAATATAAAAAAAAATCGGTGCGAAAACACAAAATCAACAACAACAAAGGATAACAACATGAATAAGTAAAAGTGCAGACCTACCAAATAAAAAATTACGTTTTGGCAAAATTAACAAGTTGAAGACACCAACTAATAAATAACAAGGATCAGGTGCAATAATTAACTATCACCTAACTACAATAAATAGTACAGAATAAATACAGATATAAAATTCGGAAAGCCTACCAGGAGGGGATCCATGCCGGCCCGAGGAGGCTCTCGTCCACAGTTTTACACAATTTAAAAAGTTACTGTTCTTCATAAAATTTGTACACACACGTCCATTTGAAATGAATTACAAAAAAAAAACAAAGGGTCAAAAATCAATAGTACAGTACATTTTTTTGCTCGTTTATGAAGTTACCCATCTTTTTCAGTACTCAAGAATAAATCTTATATTTTGTATTAATTTTATTAAAATATGTGTCGTGATTAGAGAACATTAGTCGATTAGCCGAAAAAGCGCGAGATGCTGTCTGGTGTTAGGTCGGATTCAGAAAAAACATTTCCTTATCATGCCACCGTTTCGATCATTATTTCAGATGATCTTCACTCGAAGTGTTTATTTTCTGTTTAATTGTGCCGTTCTTGCGTGTCGTGTTGAGAGTGCCTCTCCGTGACCTCCTTTTTTCACATGCTACATGTGTTTGTAACATATAAACCATTTTTACAATTACCCGGCTCTGAAGATGATCACAATAAAGGTCGAAACATTGGCAAGATAAAGAAAATGTTTTTCTGAAACCCATATACCACACTGCATCTCACGATTTCTAAAAAATTATCTTTTTAAAATGTATAAAAAGTAAAAATCATATTTATTAGTTATGTGTTTTTTAATTTTATTTTTAAGCGACTAAGAACATTCCCACTTTTCTAATTTTTTTAAAGTATAATCTTCTTGGATCTTTTTTTGGGAGCTCGCAACACGAGTGTGAAAGAATCATCAAAGAAAATCATTTTTTGAATGGGGTCCGGAATAAATTCAGGGTAGCTGAGATCCGATCCTGCCCCAGAACTTTCATTAATGCCCTGTTATTTTTTTATTTTTTTTTTTTTTTTAATTGAGGCCACCGGTCCCCTTTGACGTTTCTAATGTTAATCTATTTAGATATTTGAGGACCTATTTAGATATTGTTTTTTTACTTAGCCGTTTAAGTCTTTTTGTTACATAGGTTTTTATATTATTTCAGAACGGTTTTAACCTTAATTAATTGAATTTTATTGATTGGTCAAGCGGGCCATGAAAAACAGTAAAGTTTTTTTATAGAATTAAAATAAAGTATATCTTCAATAAAGCTCTCCTTGGCCATTTCATTTATCGCCGAGAATCAAATAGATTATAGGAAATTTGAAAAAATGGCAGAATGGAGGGAAAATTCAAGACGTCGGGTTGAGATGGGAAGTGCTCGAGGGGATAGAAGTCACGATAGCTCAAGTGGTAGAGTAGAGGCGTATCAAGGCGAAGGTAGTGGGTTCGAATCCCGCTCCTGACACTGACTTTTTTATTTCAACTAAACCCTTAATTAATTGAACGGCTATTTTAAGGGTTCTGTTGTGTATCCCTCGGTCCGTAGCATTTTATCCACCAGGAAGATGTTCTAAACCTGCAGAAGACATCGTACTAACAGGATATTTTCCATATTTTTTTCTTCTTTCTGGCAATGTCTGCACCGATTTGATTCTGCTCCTTTAAATCTTGAACATTCTTGATATTGCATTGAATAGACAGGAATGCCTGCTACGAATCTGGCCCTTGCAAGTTCTAAGGGAAGATCGTTCGTCACTGACCCATGGTAAGATGACAACTACTATGAATAACGTAGTTTATCAATTTCCAATTTTGCAAGGTGGTGAAAAGTTTTAATTAATTGAGCTCAAGGCTGATTTTTGTTGGGGTTACGGACAAGAAATCGTAAGCGAGCAGGAGAGAAAACAAAGGAGTCTTTATTTGTTTTTTTGAAATAGTAACCTTTCAAACGAACAAAAATAGAATCATTTATAAAATGATTACATGTACATTAACACCGGGACTATAGAACGCCAAAGATTTTCGAGAGGCTCTTTGTACGAGCTTAAAGGACATTATATTAACAAGAGACGGCGGAGGTTTTTCGGAATGAAAAAGAGACGAAGGAAATGGATATATAGGAAACAGTTGGGGGCGGAAACCATTAATACACGGGAACTGAAATATGAAGAAAACAGGCCGACCAGCACGAACGAGGGTGGCAATCATTCAAAACGAAATGACAGTAAGAAGTCTCAGCGGCAACGATTGGAAAGACCCCAATTTATGGCGTAAATTAGAAAGACGGTCATTGCAAAAGTAATATTTTAATACAAAAACCAATGACATTGTTGATTAATGTTGTAAAAAAATTTGTAACGAAGCAATCAAAATTATAATAATTAACGTTTATTTATGATGACATGGTTTATATTAGTTGATTAGTTAAAGATAAATTTTTGAGAGAACTACATAGGTCAGTATTTACAGAACTAAGAAATTTTTATTTAAAATTTTGACAAAAAGAAAAGGCGTAAAACTTTATCTTCTATTTTATTTCATAATTTGTTTTTTTTTTCAAGATCACAATCAAAATTGAATTAAATCTCTCTTCCTTTCAACTACCACTAATGGAATAAAATTTGTAACTGAATCAATAAGTTATGAATGATGGAAAACTTTATGCAATAAATAACCTGTCTCTAGTAAAATGTAGAAAGTGTAAATTCGGAAAATAGGAAATTTTTCGTTCAAATTGATAAATCGAATAACCTCCTTAAGTATTTACGTTATTTCGCGAAAACCCTGTGAAAACACTACAAAATATGAGAAAAGATGTTTTTTCCTTTTTAAATATAATAATTATTTGGAGATCGTGAGATGGGATCTGGTGTGACGTTCGATCAAAACATTGTCTTTGCTGCCAACGTTTCGATTTTTATTGAGATCTTCTTCAGTGCGTGGGGTTCATAAAAATGGTTGACACGTTACAAATGCACGTAGGATGTGAAAAAAGAAGATTTCTTCACATCCTACAAGTATTTATACAATTTAAACACTGTTTATAAATCCCAGGCACTGAAGATGATCTCAATAATGATCGAAACATTGGCTCAAGAAAGAAAACGTTTTTCTACACCTAGGCAACGTAAGACTTCCACGATCTTTAAATAATTATTAACTAACGGTCGCTAAATAACACACATTTAAACATAATGTTAAAAAAATAAAAAACAAAAATTTTTTATGTATATTAGGTCATACTAAAATGAACGATTTTATCAATTTTTCAAATCGTGGACGGTAATAATAAAAATAAAATATTACAAAACTCAAGCTCCTTAATATCATGGGGTCGACCCCGATTCGTTCTTTTATCCAATGAAAATCTTTTATTTTCAAGAGAATAACTTGTTTAAAATGGTATTAAATCCGTTATACAAGAGAAAACGTTATAAGTTATAATATTTTTGAGGATAACAATCACAATAAACTAAAAGTTGCAATATATTTTATTAACTTTGTGATAGCTTTCCTGAGAGTCGTATATCATTCTTTTTTCCTATTCAGGGTGAACTAGAAAATACGGCTTTATTCTGAATTCAAACTATCTTGTTTTATTTATTATTTGCATTAATGTATTGTTCATTTTATTTGCTTATCTAAAAGAAAAAAAGGTCACTTTTGCTTATTGATTGATGAAAAATTTAAATTATAAGAAGTTACAGGGAATTGTTAAGGTAGTTTAGAGAATCGTTGATTTTTTAAAAAATAAAATCCCCTATGGAGGTAAGCTTACCACGCCAGACAAGTTTGTACCATTTTCAGTAGAATTTTGTTCCCGGCGAACATTGCAGTTTTGCAATTAACCCTGTTTGAAACCCGTGTTTACGATTTAGGGCCGTCCGTCTGGTAACAAAGTGTTACAACCTTAGGCCATAAACCCGGTGCAGGGTCGAACATCACGAACACGATTTAATTAGCAGTCGGTGTTAAATGACCGGCGGACATTGTCGATGCAGATAAGATTGAAGAGGTCAAATATGAAAAGGAGACCCTTCCGAGGGCGGAGGGCAATAACTAAAGGAACAGCTTGGCCCAAATGGATTTCAATTGTCGGCCTCACGCAGTATATTAAGCTGTTATCGTTTGGGATAAAAGGGTGTCTAAGTATCAATGGCTTGCATGAGCCTTAGCCCGTTTCAGAGCAATGCATTATTCAACAAAGTGAATCTTTAATTCCCTCGGGTTCTTACTGATATTTACGCGCCCTGGATCTTTTTCAAAGCCACGTTCAACGTCATGCTTCCTTTTTTCTATAAAAAAAAAGAATAATGTTATATTCAAATATTTTTATACATTTTCAAATATTTAATTAACGTATAGAGATTAGTGACCGTTAATAAATAATTATTCAGATATCGTGAGGTGCGCTCTGGTGTGGTGTAGGTATCAAAAAATCATTTTCGGTATCTTGCCAACGTTTCGATCTTTTATTGAGATCATCTTCAGAGCCTGGGATTTACAAACATAGTTTACATTTAGAAAATACATATAGAATTTGGAAAAGAAACGTAAAATATGTTTGTGCCCATGCCCTGAGGATGATCTCAATAAAAGATCCGTTTATACAAACTGATTTAATTCTTTATTCTTGGTTATTAAAAAAATCAACAATTGATAGTTTAGTATGTTACAATATTATTTTTCAAAATGGGAACAAATCGTTTGATTATGATGATATTTTTATTAAAAGATATACTTAAATGCAACTTTAAATTGGATGAGTGAACCTTCATTCGCAATCTCAATAAAAAAAAATTAGGAACATTTAAAGGTTGTAATCGCGTAGAATTTATTTTATTGAGAGTGCTAGTGAGATATTGGTTTTATTATTATTATTATGGATTTTGAAGGGGTTGGGAAGGAAGCCGGTATAGAAATACATTTTTGTACGTGGAGGTATCCCATTTTATCCCAGGCGCTGAAGATGTTCTCAATAATGATCGAAACGTTGGCACGGTAAAGAAAAAGGTTTTTCTGAAACCTACATCACACCAGACCGCATCTCATGATTTCTGAGTAATTATCGACTTCCGGTCACTATAACGCGACACAATAATATTAATATTCTTACTAAAATTCAAAGAAGAAAATGTCCTGATAAAACATATAAAAATGGCACCAACAGAAGCGTCTTTCCAGTACAAATGGTTGCAATTTCCAATTAAATTTCAGTAAGGATAAACAAATCACAAGATCAATTATTGCTATTAGGAAAAATAAACTTAGAAAATTCTTAATCGAAACGTTGGCACGATAAAGAACAATGCTTTTCTGATTCCTACACCACACCAGACCGCATCTCACAATATCTGAATAATTATTTAGTTAATAAATTATTACATGTTTTTACGAAGATAATCCTTTTTTTGACTAAATTTGGTTTGGATTTGTTGACCTCCTGGCTAAAGCGGATAACTGGAATAGAGAGAAGATGTACTGATCCCGATACGATCAATAACGATCGAATTTCTGGCAAGTGTGCCGTTTTTATAGCATCCGAGCCATTTCCCGCAGCCTCTTTCCGAGCACGGATTTACACGGTTTTCTCCATTTTTCTAATATGCTTTCAAAATGAATTTATCTAGTTTTACGCCGAGATTTATTTTTAAACTATTAAAGAAATGTTATAAAAAGTTACATTGCTTAATTCGAATATTAGGAGGTGATTTCATCGTGAAAGACAGACATGGCGTAATGAAACATAACTAACACAATGAGAGATTAGACATGAACACATGTGATCTATAGTGATTGAACTTGTATCGGACCAGATCTGAATACCCGATTCCCAATAATCAAAGAGACAATTTGTCAGATAACACCTCCCAGAAAATATTTTTTATTTTATATTGTTTATTTAAATGAATAATATTTGGCAGAAAGCAGTGTATCGGCGTTTTCACCAAAAAAAAAAAAAAAATCAGGAAACAGCCAATCAAATTTGAACAACTAACTGAATTTTTCTTTGTTCTGTTGAATCCATTAATAATATAAACCGCAGCAACAGGCGCACTTTTTTCGAAGTCTACGGTCAGGTTCAATTTTTAAAAACAGGACAACTTATTGATGGTTTGAAATGCTTCAAATTCAGCGATAATATCCATGTCATTACCACCGACGATCGATTTGTTGTATCGAAATATTAAACCGGATAATATCGGCCGTGTCGGAAAATCCAATCAAACACATCAAACGCATCCGACTGCAAATGAAATCGAAAATAAGCCCAGAGATGGTCAGTATTGATCGGAGAGATGATGAGTTATTATTACATTATTACCCAACTTAAATTCCGCATTGAGCCGGCCCAATAATCCTGTAAAATATTAACGGGCTATAACGTTAAGAACAATGGTCGGGCTAAGGTCTTAAGTTTTAGGTTGTCTATTTTTAAGCCAAATTTTAAGACATTTATTTACAGGTCAAAAATCCACGAGCCCCATAGGAGTCGACAATTTTTTTAGCTAATTTAATTTAATACTAAGTTTCAATACTGTATTTTTTTAATTATTAGCATGCAACAAAATTTTTAAATATGTTCAAACAGAAAAAAAAATTCATTAAAAATTTGCTAAGGATTAAGTCGTTATATTTAAACCGTGTTTGATAATAATTATAGTAATATTATCACGGTTCATTAATCTAAATCTCGAAAAATCAGGATTATCTTCTATTTATCAGTCTATTAAATCGTGTCTAAAGATTGACAAATACATCCAATAAAAGCCTAACAAATGAAATAAAATAGTGTTAAACCAATTTTGTAAAAAAACATGTACAAAGAGAAACAAACGGAAGCTCCAAAAACAAATAATTTGTACGGGATCTAAAAAATATCCAGCATAAATTAAAAAAAAATTAGTACTGGGGACTAATTACAGGATGGAAAAAAATCCTTCAAATCCTATAATGTTTTAACTGCAAGGATCAAGACAAGGAATTGAAAAAATATCTATTGTGGCATATTGTATGAATGATGACATGGAAAATTCTCTCTTGTAGATTTTGAAAAGAAAAGAGAAAACACTTTTCTTTGACCGGAGTTTTACAAGATTGAAAAGGGGCGTCGGTGGCCGGAACAGTTTAGGCGTTGGCACGGCGCTCATCAATGTAAGGTGAAAGTCCCGGGTTCGAATCCAGCGGCTCTGCATTCGAACCCGAAATACTTACTTACAAATGAGCTTTTTTCTCCCACAAAACCTGAAGGCTAATATGACATTTGTTGTTTGCGAACCTTCTTATGATCCCAAAACCGTTTACAGACATTCAAAACCTTAAGATTTAAAATTCGTGGCCGTTAAATATAAAGCGCATATTTATCTAATTTTTTATCCTAGCAGTACTAAAATAATATTGCGTAAAAATTAATTAAACTTGTCAGTCGAGATAAAAAAAATCCCTGGAACGAGCGGGATTCGAACTCAAGACCTTCGGCTTCATACGCCGCTTCTCTACCACTTAAACTGTCGAGACGTCGATCCATTCGGACGCTAATTTCCCATCTCCTCCGTTTAGTCTATTTGATTCTCGGCGGCGGCCACGGAGAGCGTTATTGAAGATACACTTCGTTTTTAACTTGGTTAAATTCGCCAAAAGTTCAGGTTTAAACCTTAATTTTCCTTGTAAGATATCAATTTGTCAAGCGAACCACGAAACTTGTGAATTTAATGGTGTAAAAATGTCACATCCACAAATATTTCTAAATGTGTCTAAACCATGGTTTAGCGAGTGGGAGTTTTGTGGCCCTGAGAAGGGCTGGTGTTGTGTGGAGAAGCCGTGACGACGGATCGAGGCCGTGACCATGTGCGTGGTGCCATTGGTGGTGATCTGTGACTACAAATGAACCTATGACTATGTTTTGGTAGCAGTGAGTCGGTCGACTCCACAGAGGCCGGAGTACTGCGGTGCAGCGTTTGGCGTTTACGGCCTAATGGACTGTTTACAAGGCGAGAACAGGCTAATGCTGCGAGTACTTGTGTTCGTCGATGGTGTTCCTTTAGTGCTGGCTCGTCGCAATGACGAGGAGTCTTCTTATGTTGTCTATTAGTGATGAGTGAGACCTCGTCGCATGGACGAATCTGATTCTTGCGAGGCAGTGCCTTTGCTTATATAGCGAAGGGCTCTACTCTGATTGGCTGCAGAGCGGAGTACGAGAACAGTCTACAGATCGTACTGGCATCTAGCGGTAGCTTCAAGCGGCCACTACACATTGGAAACTATAATTCCTGACAATAAAAATAATGTCGGTATTGGTCTGTGAATCGAAGAACACATTTTGGACAAGCCCTGGCTTATTTATGGGATCCGTGTACACTGGCGAGTGTAACCGGCGCCGGTACAAAACCATACAGATATTAAGGAACAGAATAATTCTTGGCAACGAATAAACAGACCGCCATGACCAAACGTAAGCCTAGAAACTGTAATTTGATTAAGACGTCTTTCAACTCAAATAGATTCCATAAAACGAATAGAAAAGAGGACGAACTGCAGGATGCAGGAAACTGCAGGGATGACTGGAAACCAAAGGACAGTGAAGGATAAGAGGCTCACCCCTAGTCAGTCGGCATCAGATCCCAGGACCGGGACAGAAGCAGCCACGCTCCGTCTGGGATACACCAAGGAGACGCAGCCAACCAGAGCCAGCGATGACCACCCGTGTCTACCCATCGTGCCAAGCCAGAGGTCGAGACAAGAGATGCTATGGATCTGGATCGTGGCGAGTATCATGTGGGGTAAGTCCCGCTGTCAATAGACTCATCCCAGATGTAGAGCTGTGGCTGACTAATAGATAAATCAATATTAGCAACTAGAGTATCTTTAAGAGGAGTTTTGTTCAATAAATATCTCTGAATACTATCTCTGATTTATTGTATTCTAGAACCTTACCTTCCCCTACATAAAAATAAGTAGCGACGCGCTTACGTCGACTTATCTCTTGTCGCTTATAAAAAGAAAGCGAATATTGGGAGATAATTCGGTCTCCGCGACGTCGTCCGCTTGCAGGGTGAATTGCACTGATCAATGTAACAAGAAACTGTACAAAATTTGTAAAAAAAAAAACCTCCGCTTGGGGAATACAAAAATTTATTTTACTCAAGCATTCCAACTCTAAAAATCAATCTTGATCATCATTTAATTATTGATAATACCGAATAACATGAATTTTTAAGAAAGAGTGTGGTATTATTGCTAGGCTTAGGTTCATAACGCAAATATTTTTTTTAAATTTAATTTTTTTTTATTTTATTGAAATAGTGTATAACATAAATTATATTATTATATAACAAACAAATTGAAAGGAACGAGAAGGAGGTGATGGACTTTGGAACCTGTCGGAGGTAAAAGTGCAGGAAGGCTAAAAGGCGGTGGACAGAGGACATTACATTGGGAGACAGCGAACAATCCACACCGTACGTAGCTGTTTCAACTGGACTTGTAAAAAAAAATCTGATCAGAACTCAACCAAGAAAACGGCATTCAGTGAGTTCTTTCCTATTCCGTATTTCCTTAATTTTATTTCCTTGGGGATTGCACATACAGCAATATGAATTCATTTATTTTAGTTTAAATGCGTTTCAATTATATTTTAAGTTTTTTTATATTATTTCAAGGTGAATTGATTTTACTTTTTGCATTAATTTAAGTTTAAAAGATTTTAAAAAAGTGTGAATTTAATTTAAAAAAAAAGAAATAATTAAGTTAAATTAAATTTGTTTCGCTTACAGTGCCTTTTATTTTTAAATTCTTCCCATTATTGAAATAATTGTAATAATAAAAAAATTACAATTATTTTTGGTTAATCAAAATTGTATATTAATCTCTATGTAAAAAATATTCTTAAAGTCCAACAATTATATAAATTTTGAAAGATTCCCAATGAAAAAGGATTATGTCTTTGACTATTGAAAGAATTAAACCTTTAAATTGTTCAAATGTTCTTCAGTTTCAACGACAACTTTTTTTTTCTTGTAAATTCTTAAGATTTTAAACTCTAGTGAAGATGCCGCAGAGATTATTCGGCGGGACGGCCCCGTAGATTCCGCTTAACGAAGTCATAACGGCGAATATTTCTTTAAGGGAAAGAATAGGCAGCTGGGAAAATCGTTTTCGGCCAAGAAATTGGGCAATCTCTGCGAACGAGCCACTCTCGTTGTAAGAAAGGCATGAATATTTGACCAGAGCCTATACGCTTCCTGAAGAAGATGGGTTGAAATATAATAAACATAAAAGTAGAAGGGAACTTCATGTAATCAATAGTTGTGGTTATCGGCCAGGGCTTAAGAACTCGTCCTTTCCGGAAGCCGGGTTTGGCAATATCTCCGGGCTGTAGCTCACACTGGATCTGGGCAGATTGGGGGAGAACGGCGGACGCCAACCGCTACATAAATTCTCTCCCATATACCTGCACACACTATTATGTCTCTAAGAAGAAGGTGAAATTACGCAAATCCTTCTTGACTTTAAACTAAAACTTAACCTTTACATCTAAAATTTTCTTAAGTTGTTTAATGCCAGATATTATATGGCGTATCCATACAATTATACAAAATATAATTCATTCATTTAAGCAATCAAAAGAAAAAACGCAAACAATAGTCTCTAGAAAATTAAGCAGGTATTGTACTGTTTTCACTGATAACAAAAAATCAAGGATTTGACTTGATCTTGAAAAAAAAACACACTCAACATTTCTGTAAACCACAAACCAATAAAGTCACATGGATTAATGATTAAAGAAACCCTATCGTCCTAAATGGCACAACGTTCGGCAAGGGAAACTCATATCTCAGACACGTAAGAAAATCCGTAAAAGTGCCGGAACGGTTAACGGTCGAGGAGAAAAAGGGTTATACCTCTTAAAAGGTGAGGTGTAAACAAAACCCGACAGATAAAACCTCTATCGAGGCAGGCAATCAGCCCATGGCAACAATTCCTACTCGGCCTTATCCAATCCAACATCTAGTACCTTTTCCAGGAACTGGTAGGATTCACCAAATGCCTTTCGGCTACGAAAAATACCTCAAGAGCTCATGTCACGGTTGAACACGTTATTTTCAACAAAATGATCAATGTCAGGTTCAACACTTTAGCATTTGGCCGTGCTGTTTTGATTCATTTATAATAATAAATTATTTGTATATAATGAAACATCAAATATTACTTGACAAGATCGGCTACCACAAGCGAGTAGGAACGCCACCTAATATTAAAATCATTGTCATCATGGGCACTATCAGCACTGCAAATAAGAATCCACACAAAAAACAAACACTTAGGTCTGAAGATGATCTCAATAAAGGTCGAAACGTTGGCACGGTAAAGAAATTGTTTTCCTGAAACCTACGTCGGAGCCAGACCTCGTCTCAAAATCTCCAAAAAATCATTAAAACTCATTCGTTTTATTGTATATAGTAATTGATAGATATTCTCTACCCTGTGTATATTAGGGATGGACGTACTAATTAGAGGGAATTGGCGGTGTGAGATGCCCAATATTGAGTGCCCCATCGGCCTTCAATTAGATTAATAGCCCCTGGAGCCTAACCTTGGAAGTTGGACGGATAAGACCGAGATTACAGGCGTCGCCGCTAACACCCGGGGTGAAAGGTTCTCAAGAAAAAAGAAATAGAGCATTGTAAATAACGATGGAATTTTCACCAAGCTGCGAGAAGAGCCATGCTAAACGTCGTACACGTGTGTACGTACTTACATGCATGTGCGGATTTGGTTACATCAATCGATCGTCAGTAACATTTATATAACTAAATATGTTTTTAAATATAGATAAAATTATTATTTGTATTTTTAGAATATACCATTGCACGTTGTTATTTACAAGTCAGTACATGTTAGACTACAACTACATTCTTTTAGGCCAGTATATACACTTTGTTCATAAAATTGTCTATATTCTTTTGCCAACATTAGTAACTTTTTTACAACCTTACTGTTCAAGAGTCTCACTATATCGGTCGGCGAGAATGGAATATTTATCGAGTTAAAATTTGGTTTGGAAGAAGATATTGAACTTTTGGCTCATTTTTCTTACTGATTTATTATGTTTTACCGCATTACAAGCAAAAATGTAACAAAATTTATCCCTATAGGTAAGTTTGTACAAATCATTCAGGGATTATGTCAGTGCGAAGAATGCTGAACAGAGATTTCCCGAGGCTATGAGGGAGTCCGTCAGGGAAACACACTGAGCCCACTCCATTTTCTCTATATGCGAACGATGTTAGGAACAAGGCAGATTTTATATAAAAACGTTTATCTGAAGATACTCCCATTTTACTCCCGTGCCTGCTTACAGCTGAATTATTTTCATATCAAATCAATGTGTACAGGTCAAAAATATAAATAATTTTAGAAATTGGTGCAGGCTGAGCTTCGACAAAAAAGTATAAATAATTGCTTTTAATTTTTTTCTATATATATTTTATATATTAAAAAATAGGTAGGGGGATAGGAATAGGGATGAAACGGGCGACCATAAGGCCTACTGCACCTGGATTTGAATAGGTCTATTGTGCATCCCTGTTTTTTTATAACTCACTGGCAAGCTTCAGGTTATTGGTCATTAACCAGCCTCTACACCTTTGCCAACGGCTCCTAGGTGTAGGATCTTCCTTGTGGTTTTTATTATCTTAGTTGCAAGAACCCTGCACCTACATACTCTTAGTTACGTACGTTCATATGTGTCCTGCGGTATCCTCTTCCTGGCAGTGTCTGCACAGTGTTTCTTCTGTATGTATTCCTATCCGTGGCCTGTACATTCGGCGTGGGCCTGTCAGGAGTCCAACCAGAATCCTGTTTGGGTTGGGGTTGCCTTCCAGTCATTCTTTTGTAAGTTTGGCGGATGGTTCTGCTATGAATATCACCTCACAGGAGGCACTAATTCTTGGGTAGCAATCTCACTTAAATCCGAAACCGTTGCCGGGGCGTTCCCGAAAGTTTCTACGCTGGGGAAGCCTCCACAATGAGAGAGATAGAGTTCGCCTTCTCTATCTAGGGAGTACGCGGGTGAGCTGACCGATGTATTTCGGTCAGCTGGCCTTGCGTGCGGCATTAACCATTCTGACGAGGTGGGATCGTGCGGTGTGTGAATACTCTACATTGTCGCTTAGGCGACGGTGCGTCAGCTCTCACTTTGAGAATCGGACTGTCCGATAAGAGCTCTATATAGCTTAGGACGGATATAGAAGATCCTCATGTCAGCCCAACTATGAGTCCGGGAAAGAACGCTATGCATATCTTCACGTGCCTCATATTCCACCAAGTTTTAGACTCATTAAGGATCCATTTTTTATCCTCCTTTGTGACAGACTGCTAAGCCGCAGTAGGGTTCTGTGCCCAGTGGGTCCACATGGCTACCTTTTTGGCCAACATGTCAACCTTTTTCTTACCCCAAATGCCCATGGAGCTAAGGTCAGGCCATTAGTATCACTGACTTCGGGCAGGGCCTCCATGTAGTTCCAAACACCTTTTGCCTTCGCATCGCTAAGGCGCATAGAGCTGCCTGGCTGCCAGAGGAAACGGCTATCTTGTCGGCAGTATTCCTAGATTTTTATTTCTCTAGTGCGTCGTTCAATTGCTACGATTTCACACTGGCAATCCGTAACATATTAACCCAGGTTTACCGTCAGTTCAGTTCTCTCGACGACCCCAGCTCCCTTACCATTGTCGGTTTTCGAGCCGTACTATTAGAAATTTGCCTTTAGTGATGTTCCTTTGGCTCATTATTCCCGTTCTGATATCAGTACTTGGTACTTTTAGGAAAAGTTGAACTTTGGAGTAATGGCATCAATTGGCATGCCTAGAATGGCATCTGCCTCTATCTCCACCCTCAGTTTCCGTTTATTTACAGGGTCGAGTTAGAAGTTTGTCGCTGTTTCTCTGGTTTCTCCTTGGATTAAAATGTAAAGTGGTGGGAGGTTTAACAAAACTTCCAGGGCCTCGGCTGGCGTTGTGACACTGAGACAAGTTTGTCTTTGGGTGCCACTCAATAGCCTCTTCGTCCTGATCAGTTTTGGCTCACCACCGACCCATATGTCCTCACTGGCCTTAGGGCACAAGTGTATAGCCATTGGGCCATTTTCGGGTTTAGAGCACAGTTCTTGGCGCAGAGCCTTCTGCACCACCTTTGGTACCTTGTGAATAATCTATAATTAAATAAGGTGAATATTTTTTTTTATGGGAGTGAAAACAACATTTTATTAAATAGACCGAAAAGTAATCGAATCTAATGGCTTCCCTGACGGTTGTAAATATCTCCATGGGGCGAATCGTATAAAACCAAATCGGATTTTGCATTGTGAGGTTACTAGGCGAAATTTAACGTGTGGAGTATTATAAAATTTGCCTCACGCCTTGGTCATTTTTAAATACAAACTCTATAACTATTTGTTTTTAAATATTTCTTCGAAAATACTTGATAGGTTAATAGTATTGATAAATTTCTAAAATTGACGTTTTTAAATAATTTTCCTTGAACAAAATAATCAAAATTTTATAGTTCAACTAAGCCTTTCTTAACCATTAAATTAACGCATTAATTATTAAAAAACATAGGAAATGTTAATTATCAAATATCAAAAAATAATATAACATTTGCGATTATTTCTAAGCATAAAAAGGTTAGCTCTTAGAAGACCCATTGGAATCTTACGCAATAAATTGCACAAAATAAAAGATTGGTTTATTATTATTGGAATATTTTGTTTCATGATAATTAATCCCAACTAAAATACAATGTTGTATATTGTTAAATATAGGGAAAATTGTTTTAATTAAATCAAAGTGTTTAAATTATATGGGAATTATTTTCATAACTAAGTATGAACTGAATGAATAGAACCATTTGTATTTTATATTCTATTTAATGTTATGGGCAATTTTAAATTTAATTCATAATTACCTTACAAGTGCCCAATCATTTTTTATGAAACAATATATTAAAGGAAATAATAAACATGAATTTTACGATACGTGTTGACATTTACCAAGTTTTTAATGCTTCAAAGTAAGTGTTTATTTGACATTAAAAAAGCTCATTTAAAATTTAAAACATTTAATTTTAACGCGTACTAATTACCGACAGTAATTTATGATTATTTAAATATCGTAAGATTCGGTCTGGTGTGATGTAGGTTTCAGAAAAACCGTTTTCTTAACCGTACCAACGTTTCGACCTTTATTGAGATCATCTTCAGAGCTGGCGATTCATAAACATTTTTTCCATTACACGTGCAAAGTGAAAATGTGAAAACGAATTTATACAATAATTGCACATCGAAAATTTCTTCAGTAACCTTGGGTAGTGTGGAAAATTTGTGCTATATATATGGAATTTATTAGCTTGAATGATGAGGTTCGTCCTCAATAGCCCCGCGGAATATTGAGTACTCATGGTTCGTGTAGATATTAAGCATGATTATCATGTTTTAGTGTTTATGTGTGTTTGTTTTTTGACTTATTTTCTCCAAAACGACGGGGCCATGAGATGCAGAGAGGCTAGCAATAAGACAAAGAAAGAGAGTTAGCAACCGTTGTACCATAAAATATCGAAACTCATCTTGAGAACTAAAAACAAAGCAATTATTAAGATTAATACGCTGGAAACACAAGAAAAAAATTTTCTGATAAAGAGACAACCAATGTCGTTATTCGGCCCTAAAACTGAAAAACCTCTGTTTATTTGAAAAAAAGGGCTAAGGTGAAATTAATAAAAGTCAACTCGATTTGAATATACGTTAATTTGAAATGAAAATAGGATAATTTCAAAATTAGTAAAAATTAAATTAAAATTAATATGTTTATTGAAAATAATAAAGAGCGGCCCGATGAATGAATATCAATTACTCTGGGGTTGTGAATGACGTCTGGATAGTAAAAGTTATTTATTAGCGTGAAAGGAAGAGGTTGGATATAACCTCGCCCCGAGGAATATCAGATACACTGGGGAGAGTGTATGGCGTTTGA
>JASJUQ010002797.1:17152-27763 GCA_039619505.1 Cimex hemipterus | reverse complement strand
AGACAGACAGACAGACAGACAGACAGACAGACAGACAAAGAGGTAAAAAGGTAAAAAGAGAGAAAAAACATAAATAGGATGAGGGAGAGATAAAGAAATATGAAGAGAAAAAGGGCGCGATGGGATTGAGAGAAAGATAGACAGACAGAGAAATAAATAAAGAGAAAATTCAAAGGATATATAAAAAGAAGTAAAGAGAAAACGAAGCGATAAAAAGATATTAGAAAGTTTTCATTTAAATAAGTGAATTGTATGAGAAAGTAGAAGCTATCAAATACCAACAAGGGAGATATAGGAAGTGTGATAAATGTAAAACAATGGCAAAACCAGAGAAAAATCAGGCAAAGAAAATCAAAGAGATAGAAAGAAAGAAAGAAAGATAGAGCGAGAGAGAGAAAGAGCATTTCTTAAATCCAACTGTAGTCAAGTCTTCTTAATTACAACTTTTTTCTTGTAAAGTCACTTTAAATTCCAGCACTGTTTGCTTTCTTGAAACCGAAAATTTCTCCTAACGTTTTATAGTCCGTTATGTTCTACAACCAGTGTCAACTGGCACAGATCACTTTGGAGAATATATTTAGACACAGGACGACAGGCAATATTCAAACAAAACATCATGATTTTTTAAATAGTGAATAAAAATAGGCATCATCCGTTGATCTATTTCAATTTTTTAATTATCTTTGCCATATTTTATATATGTAAAATTTAATTAAGCACTGACTACATGGTCCCGGAAATAATCTTCACAACCTAGTACAAAATCTGAACAAACTATAAAGGAGAGGAAGAACACAGGAGAACATCGGATACAATGACATCGTATACGGATGGCTCCAAAACAAATGAAGGGAATGGATCAGGCGGTTTCTGCACAAGCCCAAAGTATGAGCAACCAAATGCATTAGGGAAGTACACTTCAGCCTTTCAAGCAGAAAAACATGCCATCAATTCTTGTGCCCTGGAAAATCTTAAAAGAGGTTACACTGACAAAAAAAATCCTCATAAGATCAGACAGCCAAGCAGCTACTAAAGCACTGGCATGCATAAGGATTACATCAAAATTAGTCAGTGAATGCATCCAAAAACTCCAAAACCTGGGGAAACACAACAAGATAACGGTATCCTGGGTGCCAGGGCACAGGGGAATTTTGGATAATGAAAAAGCAGACAGACTGTCCAGAGGAGGATCCGCAAGACCATACATAGGCCCCGAGCCTATCCTTGGGATATCAAAAACAAACATAGAATCCTCCATCGCAGAATGGATCCAAATAAAACAAAGAGAAAAGTGGTTAAACTCTAGCAGTGCTAGACATAGTAAACTCATGATAAAACAACCCTCACCAAAACTAGCAAAAACAGTACTACAATTACACATGGCAAATCTCAGCGGAGTAGTAGGGCTACTAACCTGCCACTGGCATCTGAGAAAACATCTACACAACATGATCATATACAATGATGATCCCATTTGCAGACTATGTAATGAGGAGGAGGAAACAGCAACTCATATCATCTTCGAATGCGAAGCAACAGCTCAATGGAGGTTCAATCTAACGTATAAAAACGAATCAGATAACCACATTGAAGCAATAACAGTCAATGAATGGATACCTCTGAGAAAAAGGATCGAGTCTATTGACTAAACTAAGTAACTAGGAAGGTACAATAAACCGGAAAGCGGGAGTGCCTGGGGTACACAAACCCCGGCTCCTGGTATCCTTTCCCACCATACCATAACTAAGCACTTAAAAAAATACATATCAACTCGTAATCATTTTTTCATCGTATTAATTCGAATTATTTCGGAGGTTTCAAATTATCAAGAGCCCCACTTTATTTACGAAAATAAAGTGTCAGAGACGTTACGAGAATCACAGGGACTAATAAATTAGAGTATAATTTAGGTAAAGCCAAAGATAAATGAACCATGTAGGAATAAATTAAGTATAGAAAGAACAATAAAGAGAGAGAGAGAGAGAAAAAAAAACAGGATCTGACGCAGTTATGGAGACAAAGGACACCCATATGGCAGTAATGTGTAAGTGAATAATTTAATGATGTTAGTAGAAAGGGGGGAATGTAGCACAAGAAAGATAAAAAGTCTGTAAGATAGTTTTATTTTTAAACATATGAACTACATTTCTACTAGTTTCAAGTTAAACGATTGATTTTATAATTTATATTTGCTTAATTGAACGATTGTCAATTGGCAATTTAATTTTCCTTTGCTTTTCTAGTTTTCAAGTTCCATTTAAGTCTGAAAAATCGGAATTGATGTAGCACTGCAATTTGAGATTGATGGCAATTGGTATCTCCCCCACCATTAACGATATCTCATGTGGCAATTTTTCACAGTCAGGGAACGATCAGGATAAAAACATTTTCGAAAACTTGTTTGTGTGTTATTTTCGAGTATCAACAAAGAATTTTTTTATATATTTTCCGTCTGAAAGGGACAAAAGAGTTCAGCCACGGGTATAAATTAGTTTCATCCTTTTTGATATGTCTCAGCTAATGGTGTAAAAAATGAAAGAAATAGAAGGTCCGAAAGGAAGTGATGGGTAATGCGGAATGGGCTTGTAGCCTTTCCCCAGAGGCGGACCTCTTTCAGTCGCACCCGCGTCACCAAATCGAATCATGCCGAGACGCTCCTGCCCCTGACGCGTCTCGCTTCGCATCAACCGCAAAAACAATCAACGGATAACCCAATAGCCTGTCAGGCTAAGAGAAAGTCTTTATTGGTTCTTTGCCCTACCCTGATATAAAATGTACTCTCCGACCGCAGCCCGGGATTTTCACTCTCATCCGCCCGCTCCACACCCCGCAGAACCTTCATTTGACCTCAATTTCATCACACTGCCTCCGGGAAATACGTGGATTTCCTTGTCTCCGTCAAATAACATGACACATCTACTACCTTGGTCCCTTACTTCCAACCCCGCCACGACACTGCGCCTTTGCGAAGATGTATACATCTCAAACTTTCAAAGGCCTCCGAAACCTCACTCTTACATTGACATTTCTATCATCAATTTGCCACTCATGTAGTTTTACTGTAAATTTTCTTAATTCCCAAATAATAACTCAAAAGCTTCATCTATAAAACGTAAACAAATCTTGAGTATTTAACCCGAACGACCAGTGCAAATTGGCGGACATATAGGGTATAACTAGTCTCACAATCTGTCTTCCAGGGTAATAATTTTGTTAGTTTTATATCCTAATCCTATTCACGTACACAAAAATAACGCTTATAATATATAATCACATAATAAGAACCATTCTGTATTTAAAATGACGGTAAAATCTAATCTTAGTAATCGTTTATGTGAATTTGTTTTGACATTTCTTTATTAATATTTTATGAACTTATTCTTAAATGTGTATCACAGGCGGTCTGGTTACAATTGGAATAGACGGTGAGTCGAGATGAGAAGTTTGTAGCATGTGCGATCGAAGTCACGGTAGCTCAAGGGTTCGAGCAGTGTCGTATAAATCCAAGAGTGTGGGTTCGAATCTGTGTACAATTAATTGACTAAACATTTCTTTATTTCTCACTCTTTTTTAAATAACCCTATTCCCATTTTTATTTATCTTTATCTACTGATTTCTGAAGATCAATATTTATTGTTTTAAATGGACAAAGTGAAATTGGTGTTAAATATGTTTTTGTCGACTTTTTTTCATTCGCAGTTACACATACTATCTCTTCCTTGGGCTCTCTTTGATTTTTCACTTGCCTAGTGCTTATCCAAAATGTAAAATATAATCCAAATTATTATTCAGAAATAGTGAGATGCTGTGTGGTATGATGTAGGTTTCAGAGAAACATTTTTTTTATCGGGCCACGTTTCGATCTTTATTGAGATCATCGTCAGTTCCTGAGATCTGTTGGTTGGTTTAAATTTAGCAAAAACATGTAGGATGAAGAAAAAAGTGAATTTATAAAATGTAAAAAAAATTTTTTTTTTATTCAATCCAAGTATTATTTCTACTCACTCAAATAGTTTTTTTGCGTAATTGTGCCATCCGAGCGTGACGTGTTGAGAGGCCCTGATGATGATGTCAACAAAGATCGAAACGTTGGAACGATAAAGAAAATGTTTTTTCTGATTACTACGTCACACCAGACCGCATCTCACGATTTCTGAATAGTCATCGTCTAACGGCGAAACGAAAATCTTCAGTAAAAACGCTTTTTTCATGAACATTTTTCCTCTCTCTCTCTCTCTCTCTCTCTCTTTTTCTTTTCTCCAGTTCCTGCCTACGAAATTCTTTCTTTCAATTTAAATCTCGTTCTGTCAAGTTAAATCTCTGACTTTACTTTCTCCTTAATAAAAACTTATTGCGATTCTCTATGAGTACTCGCGGTTTTTCTTACATCGAAATCTTTTAGATTGAAATTCATCAGAAGAAATTGATCGAAACTAATCATAATGTATACTGTTCACATGTTATTTAAACACAAAATAAAAGTGTTTCGTTTTGTGGCCGTTAATCTACGATTATTTGGAAATCGTGAGATGCGGTCTGGTATGATGCAGGAATCAGAAAAACATTTCGTTTATCGCGCTAACGTTTCGATCCTTATTGAGATCATCTTCTGGGCCTGAGATTAATAATCATAGTTTCAATTATACAAATTATCTCCAACAACATGTAGGATGTGGAAAAAAAAATTTATTATACAATGGAAAAAAAAACAGCTCTGAAAAGATTCAAAATACCCCTGGAAAGGAATAAAATCAAATTTATTATTGTTTCAATGAGGGATTATTAAGAAAGAACTTCAAAACGTCTTTATAGTGATTAGAACAGAGCATCATCCTCAGCAATTTTCACCAAAATTGTGACCTGACTTACAAACAACTTTTAACTTTCAATTTTTTTACGTATTATTATTTTGATTTATTTTTAAATAAATAAATTTATCAGGTATTCTCATAACTAATTAGTGTTTCCGGTTAAGTCAGCCGTAATGAGGTACCAGACCAACAGTTCTGCAATACTTAAGAGCTTTGCGGGTTTAGTATACGGGGTGCCCCCTTTTAAGAACCGCTAAAACCGAACAGTCTCTCCAGAGATAAAAAATCTTGATAACTTTACTTCGCGTAATAATTATCAATAACAAAATGATAGGAATTATTATTATTTATATTATTATTTGAAGAATGACTTAAAAGTTTAAAGTGAAAAAGGGCTATTATAAGAGTTTTATTATTTCAATTGGTATTGGTAAGTAATACCAGATTGTGTTAGAGATGAGTTGTTGATTATGTGTTAAGGGTAGTGAATGTCATGTAGGATATGTTTATGTATATTTATGTTTTTATAGTGAAAAAATTCAGAGAGCAGGGTAATTCCGTGAATAGAATCATTTTTTCACATCCTAAATGTATTTGTATAATTTAAACAATGATTATAAATCCCAGGCGGTGAAGATGATCTCAATAAAGACCGAAACGTAACATGATAAACAAAACGTTTTTTTGTTTTGTTTTTTTAATAACTTGCATGCGTAAAAAAGTTACGATCTGTCGGTGTCGGAATTGTCACTCATCGGAAAAATCATTTGAAAATGTTATCGCGATTAAACGTGATACTATTCAATTTTGTCACGTAGCGATTTAATCAGTATATGTACAGACACAATGGGGGACCTCATTGTTCGCGCGGGTTATATGTTATCGTCGGACGGCCGCAAGCCCGTGTCGGTTTACTTGCTCAATTCTCGACTGAAAATTGTCGAGGCGAACATAAACAATTTTTCCCCCCCCCCGAACCGTATCTGAAAATCGGTTGTACTTGTTGCACATTTCAACGCCGAGAGGAAAGAGCCAGTTTCGTGGACAATCGAGAAACGAAATAATTTTCGGTTGGAACTCTGAAAAAGGTTAAATTTTATGTTCACACAACCGTTTTTCCTTTAACATAGTTAAACATTACCTAACCATTCCAAAAGCTATTAAAATAATATTTGCTTTCAATATTTAAAAAATAACATTCACGTAGTAAATTTTTATTTTGTTTTATTCCCAAACAGAAAAAATATAATTCCCCTGAAAAATATTTTTGTTTCCTTTACCTGTTTATACACGAAACTCAATTAAATCACATCATTGTTTGTTTTCCAAAACAGACAAAAGACATTCATACACAATATTAAATACAAAAAATTGGACTTTGTACATGCTTCAATAAAAAATAGTTTATAATTAGCAAAAAATTTCACTGAAGGAAAATAGTTTTGTTATTGTTAAGTAATGAAATTTATTTCTGTATATCTATCATTGATCTTTTTCTTAATTTAACCAATTGCTTTTTTCTCTCTAACCAGTTAAAGATTTTTAAACAGTTTTGTAAAAAATTGTTTTCCATTGGTAGATCATAACATTCGTCCCCGAATGAAACGTGATAATTTTATTACTAATTTTAAAAGTACAGATTAATTTAAAAGATTTCGTAATACAGATTTTTATTTGTTATAGTTTTTCTCTTTTTTTTTGCACACATATCATCATCTACGGTGTTTTAAATCTTCATCCAGAATGGTTTATTCCATCATCATCCAAAGAATTTCAATGAAAATTTTCTCTCTCTCTTTCTCTATCTAATCTCTCTTTCTCTCTTTCTCACTCTTTCTTTCTCTTTTCCTGTCTTCACCTTTCTCTCTCTCTCCCTCTTTCTGTGCAAGTTACCTGGTGCAAGTTAAGATCCAAAATAGAGAAAGCAATTAATCTGATAAAATCTGTGCGATAGGAAGTCGTGTTGTCCCTATTAGAATAATAAAATAATTAAGTAAATTTATTTCACCGTTTCTCACAGTCATTTAACAAAAAACTGTACGCAATCTGGTAAATCCACTGAATTAGGTTCCAGACCCACAGAGAAAAGACTTACGATTATTAGAATAGTTTATTAGGAACAAAGCATCTCTATCCTATGATTGCACCTGGGAAAATTTCTGATCAAAACGTTTATATGCTAATCACTAATTACATAAAAAGTACATAAAATACATAATACATACGAAATAAATTACAATTAATAAGGTTGTTAGTTGAGATAAAAAGTCAATGACGCGGGCGGGATTCGAACCCACGACCTTAGGCTAGATACGCCGCTGCTCAGCCACTTCCACTCGGACACTAACTTTCCATTTCAACCACACCTTACGAGTTTTCCCTCATTTTTCAAATATCGTGGAAAAGGAGGTAAAACTACAATAATAAGGTGGGGTTGAGAAAGGAAGATGATATTCGAGTGGGCCGTGGTCACGATAGCTCAAGTGGTAGAGAAGCGGCGTATCTAGCCGAAGGTTGTACGTTCGAATCCGACTCACGCCATTGGCTTTTTTTTCAACCTACTCTAAAAGATCAAAACATTGGCACGATGACGAAAATGTTTTTCTGAAACCTACATCACACCAGACAGCATCTCACGATATCCGAATAATTATCGATTAACGGTCGCTAATCTCTACACCAAAATTGAGTGCTAATTACAAACTTTTTTACCTACTTAATTTCGCACCTAATGTTCGCATAATTGGCAGAGAGAGGACAGTAGTGCCCAAAATTTGTACACGTTAAAGAAACAGTTCAATGCAGTTCTTTTGATTCTCTCTGGCTCTGATTATTTTTATATAATGGTCCATCCATTAATAAAAGTTGCGTAGATTAACAAGGATATAACGAATTGTTTTGATCTCCAATAACAATGAATATATTTTGATTATCGACAAATTAATTTTGAATTATTAAGCTATAACCGATTTCACGAATTAATAACGATAACAAGAACATGTTACCCGTCGTATTGACAAATCAATTGACCATCGGTTCTGAATATATTTAGGGACGGAAAGGAATTTTAATTGTGTTGATTCAACCGGGGATTATGGATTGTAGTGCTTTACCAACTGTTTCGTGCCAATTTTGTATTTCTTGAACTATACTTTCTAAGTCATTTGAATTCTTTAACTATATATTTCGTCCGTTTCATAATATGTTAATTTTATAAATTGTAAAAAATTATAATTATATACTGGGTATAAAAATTGAACCAATGGAGCAGCCTTTGTTTAAAATATAAAAAACAATGAAGGAAAATGTAAGAAAAAATATATAGTAAATAAATCCAATGAATTATAACGCTTCAGAAAACAATTGATTCATATCCGCTATATATTATTACACGGTTGGTTCCGCAATAATTCTAGCCGGTCAGATAAGATTCTAGTGCAATGAATCCAATCGTGTTCAAACGGCAGAACAACGCTCGACAAGGCAGATTTGATCAAAGTACTAAAAGCCTGACAGTATTCCGTCTGTGTTAATAAGACTAATTTGCTCTGGGGGAAAATTGAGATCTAATTCGGTGACAATTTGAATTTGAGAACTGTTCAAAGGAGGTTTACAGACAAGGTATACACGATCCAACTTTTGTGAAATTATGCAATTATAAACACTTTTAAAGTTTGAACAACTTGAAGTTTTAAATATTTATGCTAATTTTACTTGAGCTTTTCTTCGTTTATTTGATCAGTTTTACCTTTTGTTGGTCCGAGGTGAAAAAAAAAATCGTTATTATATTCACTATTTTTGTCCAATTAATATCATTCAATTATTTATGGTTTTAAGTTGGGATAAAAAAAGTCAGCGTCACGAGCGGGATTCGAACCCGTTAGATACGCCGCTACTCTACCGTTTGAGCTATGGTGACTTCGATCCACTCAGATCCACTTCCCATATCAACCCTACCTTATTGAATTTTCCCTCCATTTTCCCATTTTTTAAATGTCGCGTGATCTATTTATTCTCTGATTATTATGAGAAGTGAAATGGCCGCGGAGGGTTTTATTGAAGATATACTTCATTTTAACTAATTAAATTCACTATTTTTCTCTTTATTATATTAACACTGTTATTTTACGGTATTGCAATGGACTTTCAGAAAATTTTGGTAACTCTTATATGAGTTATCTTTTGCGGGAACAAAGGTGCGTATTTGGTCGACGTAAAGATCAGCTAGCCTTGTTTTGTTTTGAAATCGATCGATGGGACAATCGTATGCGAGCTTATAATTTTCAGGAGCGAGTTTGAAATTAGAAATTACCGCGGCCGCATCGCCCTTTAAGTGAGTGCGAAGGTGCGCGAATTTTTGTGCGTCGGATAAATCGGGGTTTTTATGAACAGATACCTCGAATAACGTATGAAAATCATCCCGTTCCGAGATGTTTCCATCGAAATTTGGTATGCAGAGTCACCTTGGAAGAGTCGGTTGGACTTTCTGTTTTTATCTCTTGTCCGGAAAACTGAGGAATGCTTTTAATTGTTGTGTGGTATTTGCCACGAGCTGGAAAAAAATAGATCGTCAAATGACTGTTGAAAATTTTTATTATTATTATTAATTTTTAATGGCGTTTTAACGGCTAGGTCATTTCACGCCCTAACATCCAAACATTGTATTTTAGGTTAGCTGTATCTCTTCTGAGTGCTATAAAACTCTGACTCCAAACATTCACTCTTAATCTAACTTTTCCTATTTCCATCCAAGCTTTGATTTTCTTTTTCGAAATTCATAATTCAGAAGGCCAATTTACATTAAATTTATTACAATTATAAACTTTATTTCTGTTTCTTTTTTTAAATCAAAATTGTGAGTTTTTTCCATAAATTAAAATTTCCCCATAGGCTTGTATGGCTAATAATAATAATAATCCCATGTCTGCATTTCTGGAAATGAAAAAGCTGATCAACAGGCAAGAAACGCTGCAAACCATCCACAAAGAACAGATCAAATTCTTCTCCGTCCAGATGATATAGTCGCTTATGTTAAAAACATTATCAAACGAAAGTGGGCGGCAAGATGGAATGCCTGTAGAGATAGTATGAAAGAAATTAAGCCAGCTGTACATAAATGGCCAACTGAAGAACTTGAGAGAAAAGAACTTGTAATTCTCTCTAGATTGCGAATAGGTCACATCAGGTTAATTCATAATAGACTTTTAATAAGCAACAACCTTCCAACTTGTCCTCGATGTACGCGAAGTGGAGAACGCATAATTTTGACAGTAAAACATATTTTGGTCGACTGCCTCACTTTACAACCCTTTAGGCAAAGGCTCAACCTTTCGAGCAGTTTACAGGGGTTACTGGGTCCCCAGTGTTTCTTTCGAAGAGCGCTTTTCAGTTTTCTCAAATTTGTTGGAATTTACAATGAAATTTAGGCCTTTTCCCATTTTACTATTGAATGCCTGCTAATGTCTGCATAAGAGTTGTGCGTGCATGATTTCTTTTTTCATAAGTTTTTGAGGCTGCCGGAGCGGAAAAATAAAATGGAAGACAATAAAAATTGCGGGGTAATACACTACAATGCCCAATATCGCAATTTAAATAAGAAAAATAGCTCCTTCAAAAAAAAAAAAAAAAAAAAAAGAAATATTATTGTGTTTTGTTTCTATTATTGCTATGTAGAATTAGTTAACATACTTGAATGGAAGAATAAAAGGATAAAGATGAGCTAATCAAGCTGAGATTGTTGCTAGTCTGACTCCATTATTATTATTATTATTAGCCATACAAGCCTATGGGGAAATTTTAA
>JASJUQ010002797.1:0-12152 GCA_039619505.1 Cimex hemipterus | reverse complement strand
ATAAAAGGATAAAGATGAGCTAATCACGCTGAGATTGTTGCTAGTCTGACTCCATTATTATTATTATTATTATTATTATTAGCCATACAAGCCTATGGGGAAATTTTAATTTATGAAACAAAAACTCACAATTTTAATTTAAAAAAAAAGAAACAGAAATAAATTTTATAATTTTATTAAATTTATTGTAACTTGGTCTTCCGAATTAAGAATTAAAAAAAGAAAATCAAAGCTTGGATGGCAATAGGATAAATTAGGTTACGAGTGAATGTTTGGAGTTAGAGTTTTATAGCACTCAGAAGAGATATAGCAAACCTAAAATAGAATTTTTGGATGTTAGGGCGTGAAATGACCTTAGCCGTTAAAACGCCCTTAAAAACTAATAATAATAATAATAATGGTGACTAGCAACAGTCTCAGCGTGATTACAGGCTCATCTTTATCCTTTTGTTCTTCCATTCAAGTATGATTACTAATTCTACATAACAATAATAAGAAACAAAACACAACTTTTTTTTAAGAAGCTATTTTTCTTATTTAAATTGCGATACTGGGCACTGCAGTGCATAACCCCGCAATTTGTATTGTCTTCCGTTTAATTTTTCCGCTACGGCAGCCTCAAAAATTTCTGAAAAGAGAAATCATGCGCGCACAAATCTTACGCAGACATTAGCAGGAATTCAATGGTAAAATGGGAAAAGGCCTAAATCTCATTATAAATTCCAATAAATTTGAGAGAACTGAAAAGCGCTCTTCGAAAGGACCACTGGGGACCCAGTAACTCCTGTAAATCTCTCGAAAGGTTGAGCCTTTGCAATAAATATTAACACTGTTAATTTTGTTTGCGTGTAAAAGTGTATCTTTTAAGCCTAAATTAATTACTTGAAACCAGCATCCTTTATTAAAAAAAAGAATTATTACGATATCTCGCTTATCGTCTGAGTATTGTTTATTCGTCAGTATTCAAGGCCATCCAAGAGCCAGGATGACTGGAGGAACTCGGGCGGACCCACATTGGCCATCTCAGAATCACCTCTCAATCCGGTAAAAGGCGGTTTTATACGGCATGCCATCCAAGAGGGAAATTCAATTGCCTACGACATTAAAACCTAGATCGGTTTTTCTCTATAAACTCTTAGTTTATTAGGAAATAATATAGATATATTAACAGATTGATAGATATGTTGATAAGTTAATAGATAGATGGATATAAAGAGAGTTAGTGAGATAGATAGATGTTGAATGAGAGAGAGAGAGAGAGAGAGAGAGAGAGAGAGAGAGAGAGTGAAGGAATGCTAGAAAGGGTTGGATAAGGATACAATTAATGTGGAATAAGATATCAAAATAAATAAAAAAGAAACAAGAAATGAGGTTTCAACGTGCCGGAAAAATGATAGGAAATTGATCAAAAAACAATGAAAGTGAAAGAAAAAACCACGTGTTGACGCCCAAGGAGCTTTTATTTTTGTTTTTTGGCTGACCAAGGTTCGCCACGAGAGGCCCTGTTCGACTCGTCGGGGCCCCATTGTTTTTCTTTGTGCAAGCGATAACGCCGGTATCTTCGGCCTTTGCCCAGGAGTCAATCAGTCTCTCGCTTGCCTGGGTCAGCGCAAGGCGCGCCTTCTACCAAACCGATAATCGATGGTCATATCGATTTCTGGGATTCACCACCGTGCCGTCACATCACCGATCTCACGAACGTCAACTGTACCTTCATCCTGCTCTACAGGCACCTTCATCGAAGTGAAACCCAGCAACACCCTTCAGCTCAACACCGCTTGTTTCGATTGTTTGGAGAAGCGAGTCTTCAACCCACCTTTTCATTTCGTCTTTTATTTTATTTTAATTTTTTTCGTAAAACCCTGGCCAGTAGATTTGAATATCAATTATTTTGTGTATTTGGTTTAATAAGGAATTTTTTAAAAACTTTTGTGTAAATAAATTTTAAGTATTCAGTTCTTTAATTCAAAGTAATCACCCTTTCTTTTTTCTCAAATCCCTCTTAAATATAATAAATATTTCCCACCTATTGAAAAGGAGAAAACAACAACCCAACAAAATTTGACTGTATCCCTTGAAACGGGTACGGAAGTTTGTGGGTCAACTAAGATCTTCCCTTCCCCCCAGCACCACGAATAAACTGCTAAAAGACGAAGGTGAGTGAGATTGAGAGAGGAGTATACATATATTGACTGATTGATGGAACGTTTTGTTTAACCACGCTAGGTTAGTTCACGTGACCCTTTCTTCCACTTAATGTGATTTGTATATCATACATCATACTTAAAATTCATGCAGACTTTATCATTTATTTTTCAAATAGAAAACAAGAAAAAACAAAATTTTGAACATTTTTTAATAAATATGGCACAAAACAACAATTGTGTAGTTTATATAATTTTAAAACATCATGCATTTATTGATATAAAATATCAACAAAATAACAATAAAAATATATAAACATTAAAAACTTGAACAACAATTGTTGATAGTGAGACGGCTTCAAATTAATTAACCAATTATTTTTTTAATTTTTGTTATTATTGAAGATATTTAGAGCATTCAAAAACATAATTCACTAATTTCGTCGTCCTCTTGACCAATTATCTGAACATAAAATAAAGCATAATATTAATTAATTTCCGATTTCATGATCATGTGATGGTTTTAACTATTTTCTAATGGATGTATTGGAAATTTTTTGGAAAATGCTGTTAGGAGCATATTTAAACAGTTCTGTGCTGGTAATTAAGTATGAGTTGGAGCATTTCTTCCATAAATTAGAACATACTGTTTTGTCTTAAATTTAATGTTTCAATTTTTCACCTTCACTACTTTAATAAATAGATAATTCGGTTGCATATAGTAAAAAATTTCAAACATTGTTGATATTTCAATTAATTAATCTTTATGCAGGGCATTGATAAAATAGAGATGTAAAAGTTAATGTCTCGAGCGGGATTCGAACCCACGACCTTCGGCTCAATACGCAGCTGCTTTACCATTTGAGCTGTCGTGACTTCGATCCGGTAGGACAGGAACTTCCAGTCTCACCCCACCATTCGAATTTTCCCTCCTTTTTGCCATTTTTCAAATCGGGTGTTATCTATTGGGTTGTCCGGAAAATAATGCAGGATTTTAAGTTTTCATTAAAAAAAATCTATATAAAATATTCTGTTTACGTTTACAGGATTACTCATTTGTATGAATGTCAACACTTATTAATCCTCTTCCAAATGATATTGTTTGTTTACCTCTGTAGCATTCCGCTACTTGGAAATAATTCAGTCATCCTTATAATGTCAAAGCGAGAATTTCGTACGATTTTCTTTTACGAGTTTAAACTCGGCCGAAGCGGAGCCCAAACGGCTAGAAACATTAACCAAGTCTGGGGCGAGGGTTGTGTTAATGAGTGCACTGTGCAAAGGTGGTTTAAAAAATTTCGGGAGGGAGATTTCAGCCTTGAAGATGAAGAAGGTCGTGGAAGGCCTTCCTCTCTTAATGATGTTCTGCGATCAGTGGTGGAAGAAAACCCCAAAACAACTGTTCGAGAACTTGCAGAGCAACTCAAAGTCAGTAAAACGACCGTCGCTGACCACCTCAAGGCGATGGGAAAAGTGAAAAAAAAGGTAATGGTTACGGTATGGTGGGCTTCATTTGGTTTAATACACTACAGCTTCTTAAATCCTGGCGAAACCATCAATGCTGAATCATACTGTAACCAAATTAATACCATGCATCAGAAATTGGCAGTAATGAAGCCCTCTTTGGTCAATCGGAAAGGGCCCATTTTGTTGCATGACAACGCTCGACCACATGTGTCACGTGTAACGTCACAAAAATTATTGGAGCTTGGCTATGAAACTTTGCCTCACCCACCCTACTCTCCGGACCTCTCGCCTACTGACTACCATTTTTTAGACACCTGGACCACTACTTACAACACATAATATTCAAAAATCAAACGGAACTGGAAAATGCATTTATTGACTTTATCAATTCTAAAAATTCTGAATTCTACTCAGACGGAATTAATAAGTTACCAACACGTTGGGAGAAATGTATTGAGAGTATGGGAAATTATTTTGATTAAAGAACATTGCTTTAAAGTAACTAGTTTCTTTTTTTTTTGTTTAATACCAAAATCCTGCATTATTTTCCGGACAACCCAATAATTGATTCTCGGCGACAATTGAAATGGCAACGGAGAGTTTTAGTGAAGATATACTTCATTTTACGTTATCAAACTCAATTGTTTTGGTGGTCCGCTTGACTTCAATTAATAAATATTTAGGTAAAGTTTTGATTGAGGTAAAAAAACTGAAAATTCCAAAGCTGGGGGTAAGATGGAAAGTTCGTGTTCGTATGGATCGAAGTCACGATAGTTCACCTGGTATTGTAATTATCTGAAGGTCGTGGGTTCGAATCCCGCTCGTGACACTGATCGTTTTTCTCAACCAATGCCAATTGAAAGATCTTGTTTGGTCAATTTAGCATATCTTTACTACATATTTATTATGTTATATTTATGACATACAGAATTACTCTACATATGTATCTTACAAACATTTTATATTGTATGTATATCACATTTTTCCCTGAGGGGATATCCAGAAGGGAAAGTCTTGTCCTGACCCGCCTGCGGATAGGCCACACACGACTCACGGGTACCTGTTGGTTGGCACGAGTCGACCTAGGTGCCCGCCATGCCACCGTGTTGGAGGGTTGTCGCTGTATAGGGACCGCAGTGGAATACCGCCTGGATATAGGACAGTGCTCCAGCATGGCAGCGAATTCAAGAACAAACTTTTTAGGTTTTTTAGAGACATCGGGATTATGTGTTGTATATAGAGGGGTATTTAGTTTATAGGTTACGATTTGTATTTGGTTTCTCGTAGAATCGAAGTATGTCGGCGGCGGTGCAGCATATTATTTCAAAGCTCCACCGCTGCTCCGTTAAACCGAGTAGGGGGGGGGATATCGAGTACCTCCGACCCGGACTCTAGATAGAGGATCGGCATGTGTGATTGGAGTTGTATATAGTGGTATGTATGTATTTATTGTATGAGTGAGTGTGTGAATGACAAGTTTTAGGGAACGTAAGGGCGCGGAAATGACCAAGAAGTCGATGGCTCCCGACCAGAGCCCAACCGAGGAGTCGCTTATGCACCAAGGTGGTTCCTATCAGGGAGAGGCCAGAGACCTCCTAAGAGGTCTCGCAATTCTAATTCTAATATCACATATTTTGTATCCGACAAATCACAGTACCTACACGGTAACGCGAAATGAGGTTTTACGAGTGAATTAACCATTTTCTTTCTAAGTAATGCATTGCTAGTCGATACGATTTTATTAAAGCAGTACAGAATTGAATTAATTTTACTTACAAGATATCTAATTTGCTTTATCCAATTGGGTTTATGGCCTATTGAGACATTTAGTAATTTTGGTGTTTTTAATATCTTATGTCATTCTCTAGTGTTACTGGATCAGCATTCGTATATTCAAATTTAATTTGTAGATAAGTTGCGGATGCCCAGCAGTCGTCCTTTGTGTGAAGATGAGATTAAGAAGGAGAGGGCGAGAGAGAGAGAGAGAGAGAGAGAGAGAGAGAGAGAGAGAGAGAGAGAGATATTGGTGTCATTCCAGGCTACTAAATTCAGTTAATCTCAAAATCATCAATCTCATAGACGATATATTTAGTATAAAAAAAAAATACATTTCAGAAACACATTTCAACCTCTGGCAATGGAAACTTGATCTCTTGAGTTTGGACGATTTGATGACCCGAAAAAAATGTTATAAAAAACTCTGTGGGATTCAAATCCTAGAAAAACGTGTGTAGAGATTAGTGACCGTTAATCGATAATTATTCGGAAATCGTGAGATGCGGTCTGGTGTGATGTAGGTTTCAGAAAAACATTTTCATTACCGTGCCAACGTTTCGATCTTTATTGAGATCATCTTCAGTGCTCAAAGTGTTTGCCTTCTGTGTAATTGTGCCATTCTTGCGTGTCGTGTTGAAAGTGCCGAAATGTCCTAGAAAAACAATGACCTAGAAATGAATCCTTACACAACATACAACGACCGGTATATTTTGTTTTAGGGGATGCATTTCACCTATCCCATTATTTCCATTTAAAAAAAGCTATTATTTTGTCATTTTTAGTTTTGTTAATCTGTGTAAATCTGGACTTTATCGTAAAGAACAAAAAAACTCAGCGTTGGCATTCATGTTATATATATTCGAATAGCGTGATAAAAATATAATTTTTAAAAAGATAACTTTTTATAAAACTATATTGGTAAGGCAATTACCGCAATTGTTTTAGCAATCTGTACACTGATGTATTTAGATCCATTTTTTCAAACTATAACCTACATTTCGGTCATTTTTTTTGTTCAATAGCGAAAATTATAGTTGACAATGGACCTACAAAATGGTTGTACCTTGATTTTATTGAGGTTATCATCGTTTGAATTTAGAAATTATTGTTTTCCCCGTGTTTGCCTCCGGCCCACATTTTCGCCCAGAAAGAATAAAACGGCAAATTATCACCCCGAATAAATTCGCATCAACCCCTTTTCCTTTCCAGCATTGAAACCAACCAAAAAATATCAAACTCAAAAGACCCAACGAAACATATAATTCGTGCGTAATGAAGCATATAGTTTTCTAAAACGTAAAATGTGTGAAATAAATTTGAGCTACAATTAATAACAAATAAAATGGAATAAAACCTCGCGCAACAGGGCTCGTTCTTAGATCACCCCATCATCAAGAGATAAGACATCTGTAAACAGCAGTATTGAATTAGAAGACATCGAGTGATTGCACCCCTAAATGATTGATTTATACGCCCACCCTGACATCAGAACATCAGAGTCCAATGTCTATTTAAAGGAATTACTGGAAAAAAAGATTGGAAGAAAGGATTTACAGTATGAGGTTTGTTATGTTATTTCCAGCTGGATATTGCAATTTTTATAAAGACGGAATTTGGATATTAATGGATATTTAAGTTGTAAAATAGTCTAAGTAGGTATATGTGATTTTAGTGCCTAGATTCTGTGAAGGTTGGCATATTGGTTAAAGTCCATATTTCTATGTTGTACATAAGTATCATGTTCTCAATAGAATTTTAAGATAAATTTCCAGGTCTCGAAACCTTAGGTTATATCAATATTTTCAAAAACTGAAGCTTATCTCAAAGCATAAGCTAATCCCGTACGGCAGGATCGGGCAGTGTGAACTGAGCGATCATAGGACGAGGAAGGACCGTCTCTCATTTCTAATTGAACCTGCTTTTCTTCAATTTAACATAACATATATTTTATTTATCCTTATAGTATCAGAATATATTATTTTTCAAAAAAAAAATCAAATTAAGCTAGAAAATGTTTGAAAATGAATATAGAGTAAAATCCCATAACCGATAGTGTGGTGGAGACGTTGTCTTGCAAATCCTGAAAAGTAAAACAATTTCGAGACCTTATTTACCATTCGTATTCCACAATTGTGTAAAGAGATCTGATAAGGCATGTTTATCTTTTACAATATTTCTTTGAAATAGAAAAACTTTAATAGCGATCAATTTGTGATATAGAAAATAGTACTAGGTTTGAATATACTCTATTTTGAATACGATAATTTAAACATTTTGGGATATGTCCTCTGTAAAAAAAAAAAAAAATTTTTAATTTTTTTCTAATTAATTTCTATTATAACATAATAGTTTAGAGGCGACAGTGAATAGTATTGTTAGAATATTTATCATAAATCAAAATTAAAATTTGTTGATTTATAATTATTCTTTGTTAAAGAATTCCCGTATTTTTCCCGTTTTTTTTTTAAATTGTCACCTCTTTAAATTTTAAAGAAAACCATTGCAATTTTTGTTTTTATGTATTAAAAAATAGCTTATATTTATTTTCTTGACGTATTGTTATTATTAATATGATATTTATCAAATATTAGAATTAAATTTATTTTCCTTCATGGAAATTTTTCTTAAGTTTTCATTTTAAATTTTATTATCATTAATACCATGGATTACGAATCGTTTTGATATTTTGCAATCATGAATGAATTATACTGTAATTTTAAATAAAGTACTATACTTCTTATTTAATAAAAAAAATACATAACAAAAAATAGAAAAGTGCCACAAAACTCGCAATTAACTCAATCATTCCATAAATTTAATATTACAATATAAACATATGTGGTCAACCCTGATAATATCTACTCCGTTCCTATTGCAAATGGAAAAGAGGCTCTGGTTTATTTGATTTCCGCAGCAGATACCAGAGAAACCACAGCTCAATCCATATTCCTCAACATGTCGTAAGGTTTAATTCTGTCCTTTTAAGTCCTGTATTTATACAGCTCGAAATGCCGGACGACTTATTCGTTAAGACATCAAGGATGGAGGTTATATTTTGGGTTATTTGTCATGTTGATTCGCTATTTTTTTAACCATTGTTCAATGGAATTTTGTTTGATTTAGGGCGTTCAGGTCCTGAGATTGAACCTACTGGCAGTTAAAGTAACGAAATCATGAATGTATCATAACGGCAGTGTAATAGTAATCATAGATATATACTGAACACAGTAGGGGGCTGAATATGTTACCTTGAGGTACTTCTTAGTATTGTTTTGTTCACGTGTGAGATAATCCGACCCATACAACAAAATAAAGCCGGGTAGTAACGAATGAGGGTAGAGGGCCGTTAAGATTCCATGGCTAATCAAGAAGACAGACGCGAACGACAGCCTGTCTTACATTAACGTTGTTAACCCCCCCCCCAAAAAAAAAAACCAAAAAAAAAAAACCAGCCCTTTTTCGATAAGAATATAACTTAGCACAAATGCCATTCAAATAGAAATAATTATCTAAATGAAAGAAATTAATATTGATTGCAAAATTTAATTATTGCAAATTAAATATTAAAAATATTTTTTACCACCTCTGACGATGTACATACATCAAATGTTTGAACGTCAAATGAATTTGAATATTCAAAGTTCTTCACTAAACATTGTTTTATCTAATAATGAAACCTGTAATTTTTCGCGCAGGGAAATACAAAAATCTTACCCACCTATCAAATTTCAAATGGGATCACAGATTTATCTTTTCATTACATGAAACTAAATTTATTTTAAAACCGTTAAAACCAAGATCAAAAAGGTAGGTTAAAAATACATGAACTAATGTTTGTTTCAAGTTTTACGATCGAAATCTGCAATTTTTTTCTAGGCAAATACAAACGTGTTACCCAGCTTTCAAATTTAAAATGGGATCACAGATTTCTCTATTGGTTTTATGAAGAAACATTAACTTCAAAAAGATTAAAACACAGGTTCAGAAGATTGTTAAAAAAAAATCACGAACTAATGTTTGTTTCTAGTTTTACGTAGGAAATTTGTAATTTTTGTGCAGGGATATACAACTATCTTTCCGAGTTATCAAATTTCAAATTGGATGATAAATTTATCTTTTGATTTTATGGAAATAAATTTATTTCAAAAACATTAAACCAAGATCAAAAAGGTAGGTTACAATACAAGAACTAATGTTTGTGACAAGTTTTACGCATGAAAGCTGGGATTTCTGTGCAGGGAAATGCAAAAATCTTTAACCAGGTATCAAATTTCAAATTGGATCATGGATTTCACTTTTCGTTTTATGAAACTACATTTATTTAAAAAAAATTAAAACACAGATTAAGGAGATGGTTAAAAATAAAAGAACTACTGTGTTGTTGTTTTTTTTTTTTTTTTTTGTTCAAGTTTTACGCACAAAATTTTTAATTTTTGTGCAGGGAAATACAAAAACCTTTCCCAACTATCAAATTTCAAATTGGATCACAGATCTTTTGATTTTATGGAAATCATTTCATTTCTAATCCATTAAAACAAAGATCAAGAATGTGGGTTAAAAATACATGAACTAATGCTGGTTTTTTTTTCGAGTTTTACGCATGAAATCTGCAATTTTTAGGCAAATACAAACGTGTTGCCCATCTATCAAATTTAAAATGGGATCACAAATTTCTCTTTTGGTTCAATAAAGAAACATTTAATTCAAAAATATTAAAACACCGTTTAAGAAGATTGTTAAAAATTTGGGAACTAATATTTTTTCTAGTTTTACGCAGGAAATTTTTAATTTTTGTGCAGGGAAATACAAAACTTTTGCCCAGCTATCAAATTCCAAAATTGGATCACAGGTTTCACTTTTGGTTTTATGAAGCTACATTTATTTATTTATTTATTTTTTATTAAAACACAGATTAAGAAGACTGTAAAAATACAAGAACCAATGTGCGTTTTTTTTTAAGTTTTACGCACGAAATTTTTAATTTTTGTGCAGGGAAATGTAAAAATCTTTCCCAGCTATCCAATTTCCAAACGTCACGATTATTCTTCCCTTTTGGACAATTGTTAAAAACATTTTACACGTCAGACTAGCTAACGACCTAACCTCTACAAAACGTAAAAATCTTTTTATATCAGATTAAATGACATCCTAAAATCTACAAAAACGCTGATAAAACCGATCTTGTGTTACTATGTGCTAAACCTAAAAAAGTTTCCAATCCGTACATTTTAAATCTTCATTATTTACAAACGTTTATAAGTATATCACCAATATTACTATTCGCAACGACATTGAAATAGTGTTTATTCTAAAAATTATTTACTTAATAAAACGAATCAAGTTGCAGAGTAAACTTTCCGCATGACCTCAATAGTCTGGACCAATCCTTGTCCAACAGATCCGTTCTTACAATCCTATAAGGCGTCTCAAGCGGAAATGACCCTCCGACCTAGTTTCTGAGAAATATCTATCAACTAGTGAATTGGACTGTAAAGGGAAAATAACATTGATTCCCTTCAAAGCGAAAATGCATCACTTGTAAATATACTATATGTATGCTCAAATTACATTTTGTTAATAATAAATTTTTGATTGTAATAAAATTTTAAAAAAATTGGTATATTAGAAAAAAATACTTGCTCAGCCTCGAAGAATGAAACAAATTACGATTATTGTCTTCATATTCATTTTTTTTAAACTAAGCAGGCTTAAATTTTTTTGTTTTTATTTTACCCACAGTTTATGGTCAAAAACGTGTGTGTGGGTTTGTGTTTTGCGAACTCGACGGATGGATGTGGATGGATGGATACCAGGGACTGGAGGAGTTCCCTCCTAAGCACTACAGCTTTTCAGATTATTTTACTTTACACTGGCTCCATTTCTGGGGGTGGGCTCACAACACAAAGTGAACTTGAGCCCCCGTTGTACCGGTGTTCTTCCATCGAAGAAACTCATTTTTGAAGGGGGTTGGGACCAGATTCAGGGTCGCTGAGATCCGGTCCCGCCCCTTCCATTGATGTGTGCCGTGTCAATTTATTTTAATTGCGGCCACCGGTCGGCTTTAGGCGTCAGAAAAATTCCAGAAGAGACGATGGGGATCGAACCCACGACCGCGGTGTTCTACTAGCCGAGAGTCTCACGCCTTAACCAATCGGCTACCGCGGCCCCCCTACCATTCTTTTAATGATCATATAATTTTTTAAAAAACAAGAAGAAAAGTTATTGTTTATTTTCTCTAACTTAAAAACATTGGGACAAAATCAAAAGCGTTTATGTACCTACAGGCAGAGTTGGGCAAAATCTAACTAATTCAACCGTGATAAAGATTTTTGATTGAAGTTTAATCAGGATTGAATTAGTCATGATTAAATGAATCATTATATGATTTAGTCATGATTAATTCAATCACGAGGTATGACTAAATCATACAATGATTAATTTACTCATGACTTATTCAATCATGATTCAACTTCAATCAAAAATCTTAATCATGATTGAATTAGTTAGATTTTGCCCAACTCTGGCTAAAATGACCACCTACCAAAATCCAATAGACTCAGGATAAAAATTTTGAGATGAGAGTCGTGCTTAAGGCCAACCTCAAAAAAATGTTATCCCAAACGAAAACCATTAGAATTTTTTTAAATGTGATGAAGTTGTGTATTTTTCACCTTTTGTGCACCCATACGAATATGATTTATCGAAATTTAGTCATGAATAACTATATTATGACTAAATTAGTCATGCCTCGTATTTAATGTTAGT
>JASJUQ010002793.1:27759-40053 GCA_039619505.1 Cimex hemipterus | reverse complement strand
AGACAGACAGACAGACAGACAGACAGACAGACAGACAAAGAGGTAAAAAGGTAAAAAGAGAGAAAAAACATAAATAGGATGAGGGAGAGATAAAGAAATATGAAGAGAAAAAGGGCGCGATGGGATTGAGAGAAAGATAGACAGACAGAGAAATAAATAAAGAGAAAATTCAAAGGATATATAAAAAGAAGTAAAGAGAAAACGAAGCGATAAAAAGATATTAGAAAGTTTTCATTTAAATAAGTGAATTGTATGAGAAAGTAGAAGCTATCAAATACCAACAAGGGAGATATAGGAAGTGTGATAAATGTAAAACAATGGCAAAACCAGAGAAAAATCAGGCAAAGAAAATCAAAGAGATAGAAAGAAAGAAAGAAAGAAAGAGAGAGCGAGAGAGAGAAAGAGCATTTCTTAAATCCAACTGTAGTCAAGTCTTCTTAATTACAACTTTTTTCTTGTAAAGTCACTTTAAATTCCAGCACTGTTTCCTTTCTTGAAACCGAAAATTTCTCCTAACGTTTTATAGTCCGTTATGTTCTACAACCAGTGTCAACTCGCACAGATCACTTTGGAGAATATATTTAGACACAGGACGACAGGCAATATTCAAACAAAACATCATGATTTTTTAAATAGTGAATAAAAATAGGCATCATCCGTTGATCTATTTCAATTTTTTAATTATCTTTGCCATATTTTATATATGTAAAATTTAATTAAGCACTGACTACATGGTCCCGGAAACAATCTTCACAACCTAGTACAAAATCTCAACAGACTATAAAGGAGAGGAAGAACGCAGGAGAACATCGAATACAATGATATGGTATACGGATGGCTCCAAAACAAATGAAGGGATCAGGTGTCTTCTGTACAAGCCCAAAATATTTTTTTTAAATTTATTTATTTGTTAAAACTGGTCTTATTAGACCAACCATCAATTTTACAATAATATTAGAGAATAAATAAAAATTTACATCTTATAAACCCATTGGTACAATAAGATTTACATTTCACTATTAACTATTCACTTTTATCTACACAAGTTCATATGGCTTTGTTCGTTTTAGTCTTCTGACCCTGTTTCGGTTATGTAAGATTTTGATCGCCTCCACGTTCTCGTGCTGGCTGAGGTGAGCCTGGTGTTTGGCGGCAAATCGTTGTATTTCCGCCGTGACTTCAGGGATCTTAAGATCCCTATGTAAGTCCTTACTCCCTATGTACCAAGGTGCATTGACCATGTTACGTAGGATTTTATTTTGGAGCGTTTGTATGAGTTAAATATTGCTATGTTTGGTGCAACCCCATAGTTGTATACCATATATCCACATGGGCTTTATGACTTGTTTATATAATATTTTATTTTGTATAGGAAGATTGGAGCCACGTCCTATCAACCAATATAGTTGTCTATACCGTAAACCTATCTCTGTCATTTTTTTCTTCACGTGTTCTTTCCATCTCAGCTTGGCATCTAAGTTCATTCCCAAATATTTAGCTGTATTGCTGTATGGTATAGTAGTTCCATTTGTTTGTTTGTGAAGATCAGATGAACTGATTTATGTTGATTTAGCTTGATTTTCCATTTTTTTGTCCATTCGTTTATCTTATTACATGCATTTTGGAGGATTTTGGTTGAATGGTTGACAGTCAGTCCTAGTGATATCACCGCGGTGTCATCTGCAAACGTTGCAATTTTAACTGCATCTATTTTCGGAAAATCACTGGTGTATAACAAGTAAAGTAATGGACCTAATATGCTACCTTGTGGCACTCCTGCATTTATTGTTTTTAATTTTGAATATTGGTCTTCTTGTTTGACTCTAAACAGTCTGTCAGTTAGGTACGAATTGACAATATCGTCATACCGCTTTGGTAGCATACCTTTTAGTTTAATGATGAGTCCTTCGTGCCAGGCCTTGTCAAAAGCTTGCGAGACATCAAGGAAGATAGCAGAACAAATTTGATTTCCTTCGAGAGATTTTTCTATTACATCTGTTACTCGGTGAACTTGGTCTATTGTTGAGTGTCTTGTTCGGAATCCAAATTGATGGTCAGGAACGATTTTCTTTTTTTCAACGATGCGTTTTATTCGTTTTAATAATAACTTTTCGAAGAGTTTAGACACTGTCGTTAGTAAAGATATCGGTCTATATGGTTTGACCTCGTTAGCCGGTTTTCCTGTTTTTTTTTTTTTTTATCATAATGACCTCTGCGAATTTCCAGATGCTGGGAACGTATTTCAGTCTGATTGCAGCATTAAATAGATATGTTAGTTTAACTATACCCTTTTTAGGCAATTGTTTTAGTATTTCTCCAGTGATAAGATCATGTCCTGGAGTCTTTTTAGGGGGTAAATTTTTAATTTCTCGTTCAACTTCTTTAGGTGAAACTAGCTTTATATTTTCTTCTAGTGGTGTTGTCGTTACTTCGAGTAAGCTGCTGTTGATGATTTCATTTGGTTTGAAGATTTCAGCAAGGTAACTAGGAAACAACTCGGCTTTTTCTCTGCTATCTCTCGCCCATGTACCATCCTCTTTTTTTAACGGTGGAATTAAGCCCAAAATATGAGCAATCAAACTCATTAGGGAAGTACACTTCGGCCTTTCAAGCAGAAATACATGCCATCAATGCTTGTGCACTGGAAAATCTTAAAAGAGGTTACAATGACAAAAAAATCCTCGTAAGATCAGACAGCAAAGAAGCTATTGAACTACTGGCAGGATTATTACATCAAAATTAGTCAGTGAATGCATCCAAAATCTCCAAAACCTGGGGGAACACAACAACGTAACGGTATCCTGGGTGCCAGGGCACAGGGGAATTTTGGGTAATGAAGAAGCAGACAGACTGGCCAGAGGAGGATCCGCAAGACCATACATAGGCCCCGAACCTATCCTTGGGATATCAAAAACAAACATAGAATCCTTCATCGCAGAATGGATCCAAACAAAACAAAGAGAAAAGTGGTTAAACACTAGCAGTGCTAGACAAAGTAAACTTATGATAAAACAACCCTCACAAAAACTGGCAAAAACACTGCTACAACTGGAGAGGGAATATCTCAGAGGAGTGGTAGGACTACTAACGGGCCACTGGTATCTGAGTAAACATCTACACAACATGATCATATACAATGATGATCCCATTTGCAGACTATGTAATGAGGAGGAGGAAACAGCCACTCATATCATCTTCGAATGCGAAGCAACAGCTCAATGGAGGTTCAATCTAACGTATAAAAACGACTCAGAGAACCACATTGAAGCAATAACAGTCAATGAATGGATACTTCTGAGAAAAAGGATCGAGTCTATTGACTAAACTAAGTAACTAGGAAGGTACAATAAACCGGAAAGCGGGAGTGCCTGGGGTACACAAACCCCGGCTCCTGGTATCCTTTCCCACCATACCATAACTAAGCACTTAAAAAAATACATATCAACTCGTAATCATTTTTTCATCGTATTAATTCGAATTATTTCGGAGGTTTCTAATTATCAAGAGCCCCACTTTATTTACGAAAATAAAGTGTCAGAGACGTTACGAGAATCACAGGGACTAATAAATTAGTGTATAATTTAGGTAAAGCCAAAGATAAATGAACCATGTAGGAATAAATTAAGTATAGAAAGAACAATAAAGAGAGAGAGAGAGAAAAAAAAAACAGGATCTGACGCAGTTATGGAGACAAAGGACACCCATATGGCAGTAATGTGTAAGTGAATAATTTAATGATGTTAGTAGAAAGGGGAAAATGTAGCACAAGAAAGATAAAAAGTCTGTAAGATAGTTTTATTTTTAAACATATGAACTACATTTCTACTAGTTTCAAGTTAAACGATTGATTTTATAATTTATATTTGCTTAATTGAACGTTTGTCAATTGGCAATTTAATTTTCCTTTGGTTTTCTGGTTTTCCAGTTCCATTTAAGTCTGAAAAATCGGAACTGATGTAGCACTGCAATTTAAGATTGATGGCAATTGCTATCTCCCCCTCCATTAACGATATCTCATGTGGCAATTTTTCACAGTCAGGGAACGATCAGGATAAAAACATTTTCGAAAACTTGTTTGTGTGTTATTTTCGAGTATCAACAAAGAATTTTTTTATATATTTTCCGTCTGAAAGGGACAAAAGAGTTCAGCCACGGGTATAAATTAGTTTCATCCTTTTTGATATGTCTCAGCTAATGGTGTAAAAAATGAAAGAAATAGAAGGTCCGAAAGGAAGTGATGGGTAATGCGGAATGGGCTTGTAGCCTTTCCCCAGAGGCGGACCTCTTTCAGTCGCACCCGCGTCACCAAATCGAATCATGCCGAGACGCTCCTGCCCCTGACGCGTCTCGCTTCGCATCAACCGCAAAAACAATCAACGGATAACCCAATAGCCTGTCAGGCTAAGAGAAAGTCTTTATTGGTTCTTTGCCCTACCCTGATATAAAATGTACTCTCCGACCGCAGCCCGGGATTTTCACTCTCATCCGCCCGCTCCACACCCCGCAGAACCTTCATTTGACCTCAATTTCATCACACTGCCTCCGGGAAATACGTGGATTTCCTTGTCTCCGTCAAATAACATGACACATCTACTACCTTGGTCCCTTACTTCCAACCCCGCCACGACACTGCGCCTTTGCGAAGATGTATACATCTCAAACTTTCAAAGGCCTCCGAAACCTCACTCTTACATTGACATTTCTATCATCAATTTGCCACTCATGTAGTTTTACTGTAAATTTTCTTAATTCCCAAATAATAACTCAAAAGCTTCATCTATAAAACGTAAACAAATCTTGAGTATTTAACCCGAACGACCAGTGCAAATTGGCGGAGATATAGGGTGTAACTAGTCTCACAATCTGTCTTCCAGGGTAATACTCTGGAATAATCTAATAATATTGGTAGTATTATATCGTAATCCTATTCACGTACACAAAAATAACGCTTATAATATATAATCACATAATAAGAACCATTCTGTATTTAAAATGACGGTAAAATCTAATCTTAGTAATCGTTTATGTGAATTTGTTTCTTTATTAATATTTTATGAACTTATTCTTAAATGTGTATCACAGGCGGTCTGGTTACAATTGGTATAGACGGTGAGTCGAGATGAGAAGTTTGTAGCATGTGCGATCGAAGTCACGGTAGCTCAAGGGTTCGAGCAGTGTCGTATAAATCCAAGAGTGTGGGTTCGAATCTGTGTACAATTAATTGACTAAACATTTCTTTATTTCTCACTCTTTTTTAAATAACCCTATTCCCATTTTTATTTATCTTTATCTACTCATTTCTGAAGATCAATATTTATTGTTTTAAATGGACAAAGTGAAATTGGGGTTATATGTGTTTTTGTCGAATTTTTTTCATTCGCAGTTACACATACTATCTCTTCCTTGGGCTCTCTTTGATTTTTCACTTGCCTAGTGCTTATCCAAAATGTAAAATATAATCCAAATTATTATTCAGAAATAGTGAGATGCTGTGTGGTATGATGTAGGTTTCAGAAAAACATTTTTTTTTATCGTGCCACGTTTCGATCTTTATTGAGATCATCGTCAGTTCCTGAGATCTGTTGGTTGGTTTAAATTTAGCAAAAACATGTAGGATGAAGAAAAAAGTAAATTTATAAAATGAAAATTCAATCCAAGTATTTCTACTCACTCAAATAGTTTTTTTGCGTAATTGTTCCATCCGTGCGTGACGTGTTGAGAGGCCCTGATGATGATCTCAACAAAGATCGAAACGTTGGAACGATAAAGAAAATGTTTTTTCTGATTACTACGTCACACCAGACCGCATCTCACGATTTCTGAATAGTCATCGTCTAACGGCGAAACGAAAATCTTCAGTAAAAACGCTTTTTTCATGAACATTTTTCCTCTCTCTCTCTCTCTCTCTCTCTCTTTTTCTTTTCTCCAGTTCCTGCCTACGAAATTCTTTCTTTCAATTTAAATCTCGTTCTGTCAAGTTAAATCTCTGACTTTACTTTCTCCTTAATAAAAACTTATTGCGATTCTCTATGAGTACTCGCGGTTTTTCTTACATCGAAATCTTTTAGATTGAAATTCATCAGAAGAAATTGATCGAAACTAATCATAATGTATACTGTTCACATGTTATTTAAACACAAAATAAAAGTGTTTCGTTTTGTGGCCGTTAATCTACGATTATTTGGAAATCGTGAGATGCGGTCTGGTATGATGCAGGAATCAGAAAAACATTTCGTTTATCGCGCTAACGTTTCGATCTTTATTGAGATCATCTTCAGGGCCTGAGATTAATAATCATAGTTTCAATTATACAAATTATCTCCAACAACATGTAGGATGTGGAAAAAAAAATTTATTATACAATGGAAAAAAAAAACAGCTCTGAAAAGATTCAAAATACCCCTGGAAAGGAATAAAATCAAATTTATTATTGTTTCAATGAGGGATTATTAAGAAAGAACTTCAAAACGTCTTTATAGTGATTAGAACAGAGCATCATCCTCAGCAATTTTCACCAAAAATTGTGACCTGACTTACAAACAATTTTAACTTTCAATTTTTTTCGTATTATTATTTTGATTACTTTTTAAATAAATAAATTTATCAGCTATTCTCGTAACTAATTAGTGTTTCCGGTTAAGTCAGCCGTAATGAGGTACCAGACCAACAGTTCTGCAATACTTAAGAGCTTTGCGGGTTTAGTATACGGGGTGCCCCCTTTTAAGAACCGCTAAAACCGAACACTCTCACCAGAGATAAAAAATCTTGATAACTTTACTTCGCGTAATAATTAACAATAACAAAATGATAGGAATTATTATTATTTATATTATTATTTGAAGAATGACTTAAAAGTTTAAAGTGAAAAAGTGCTATTATAAGAGTTTTATCATTTCGTTTGGTATTGGTAGTAATACCAGATTGTGTTAGAGATGAGTTGTTGATTATGTGTTTAGGGTAGTGAATGTCATGTAGGAATTGTTTATGTATATTTATGTTTTTATAGTGAAAAAATTCAGAGAGCAGGGTAATTCCGTGAATAGAATCATTTTTTCACATCCTAAATGTATTTGTATAATTTAAACAATGATTATAAATCCCAGGCGGTGAAGATGATCTCAATAAAGACCGAAACGTAACATGATAAACAAAACGTTTTTTTGTTTTGTTTTTTTAATAACTTGCATGCGTAAAAAAGTTACGATCTGTCGGTGTCGGAATTGTCACTCATCGGAAAAATCATTTGAAAATGTTATCGCGATTAAACGTGATACTATTCAATTTTGTCACGTAGCGATTTAATCAGTATATGTACAGACACAATGGGGGACCTCATTGTTCGCGCGGGTTATATGTTATCGTCGGACGGCCGCAAGCCCGTGTCGGTTTACTTGCTCAATTCTCGACTGAAAATTGTCGAGGCGAACATAAACAATTTTTCCCCCCCCCCGAACCGTATCTGAAAATCGGTTGTACTTGTTGCACATTTCAACGCCGAGAGGAAAGAGCCAGTTTCGTGGACAATCGAGAAACGAAATAATTTTCGGTTGGAACTCTGAAAAAGTTTAAATTTTATGTTAACACAACCGTTTTTCCTTTAACATAGTTAAACATTACCTAACCATTCCAAAAGCTATTAAAATAATATTTGCTTTCAATATTTAAAAAATAACATTCACGTAGTAAATTTTTATTTTGTTTTATTCCCAAACAGAAAAAATATAATTCCCCTGAAAAATATTTTTGTTTCCTTTACCTGTTTATACACGAAACTCAATTAAATCACATCATTGTTTGTTTTCCAAAACAGACAAAAGACATTCATACACAATATTAAATACAAAAAATTGGACTTTGTACATGCTTCAATAAAAAATAGTTTATAATTAGCAAAAAATTTCACTGAAGGAAAATAGTTTTGTTATTGTTAAGTAATGAAATTTATTTCTGTATATCTATCATTGATCTTTTTCTTAATTTAACCAATTGCTTTTTTCTCTCTAACCAGTTAAAGATTTTTAAACAGTTTTGTAAAAAATTGTTTTCCATTGGTAGATCATAACATTCGTCCCCGAATGAAACGTGATAATTTTATTACTAATTTTAAAAGTACAGATTAATTTAAAAGATTTCGTAATACAGATTTTTATTTGTTATAGTTTTTCTCTTTTTTTTTGCACACATATCATCATCTACGGTGTTTTAAATCTTCATCCAGAATGGTTTATTCCATCATCATCCAAAGAATTTCAATGAAAATTTTCTCTCTCTCTTTCTCTATCTAATCTCTCTTTCTCTCTTTCTCACTCTTTCTTTCTCTTTTCCTGTCTTCACCTTTCTCTCTCTCTCCCTCTTTCTGTGCAAGTTACCTGGTGCAAGTTAAGATCCAAAATAGAGAAAGCAATTAATCTGATAAAATCTGTGCGATAGGAAGTCGTGTTGTCCCTATTAGAATAATAAAATAATTAAGTAAATTTATTTCACCGTTTCTCACAGTCATTTAACAAAAAACTGTACGCAATCTGGTAAATCCACTGAATTAGGTTCCAGACCCACAGAGAAAAGACTTACGATTATTAGAATAGTTTATTAGGAACAAAGCATCTCTATCCTATGATTGCACCTGGGAAAATTTCTGATCAAAACGTTTATATGCTAATCACTAATTACATAAAAAGTACATAAAATACATAATACATACGAAATAAATTACAATTAATAAGGTTGTTAGTTGAGATAAAAAGTCAATGACGCGGGCGGGATTCGAACCCACGACCTTAGGCTAGATACGCCGCTGCTCAGCCACTTCCACTCGGACACTAACTTTCCATTTCAACCACACCTTACGAGTTTTCCCTCATTTTTCAAATATCGTGGAAAAGGAGGTAAAACTACAATAATAAGGTGGGGTTGAGAAAGGAAGATGATATTCGAGTGGGCCGTGGTCACGATAGCTCAAGTGGTAGAGAAGCGGCGTATCTAGCCGAAGGTTGTACGTTCGAATCCGACTCACGCCATTGGCTTTTTTTTCAACCTACTCTAAAAGATCAAAACATTGGCACGATGACGAAAATGTTTTTCTGAAACCTACATCACACCAGACAGCATCTCACGATATCCGAATAATTATCGATTAACGGTCGCTAATCTCTACACCAAAATTAAGTGCTAATTACAAACTTTTTTACCTACTTAATTTCGCACCTAATGTTCGCATAATTGGCAGAGAGAGGACAGTAGTGCCCAAAATTTGTACACGTTAAAGAAACAGTTCAATGCAGTTCTTTTGATTCTCTCTGGCTCTGATTATTTTTATATAATGGTCCATCCATTAATAAAAGTTGCGTAGATTAACAAGGATATAACGAATTGTTTTGATCTCCAATAACAATGAATATATTTTGATAATCGACAAATTAATTTTGAATTATTAAGCCATAACCGATTTCACGAATTAATAACGATAACAAGAACATGTTACCCGTCGTATTGACAAATCAATTGACCATCGGTTCTGAATATATTTAGGGACGGAAAGGAATTTTAATTGTGTTGATTCAACCGGGGATTATGGATTGTAGTGCTTTACCAATTGTTTCGTGCAAATTTTGTATTTCTTGAACTATACTTTCTAAGTCATTTGAATTCTTTAACTATATATTTCGTCCGTTTCATAATATGTTAATTTTATAAATTGTGAAAAATTATAATTATATACCGGGTATAAAAAAAATTGAACCAATGGAGCAGCCTTTGTTTAAAATATAAAAAACAATGAAGGAAAATGTACGAAAAAATATATAGTAAATAAATCCAATGAATTATAACGCTTCAGAAAACAATTGATTCATATCCGCTATATATTATTACACGGTTGGTTCCGCAATAATTCTAGCCGGTCAGATAAGATTCTAGTGCAATGAATCCAATCGTGTTCAAACGGCAGAACAACGCTCGACAAGGCAGATTTGATCAAAGTACTAAAAGCCTGACAGTATTCCGTCTGTGTTAATAAGACTAATTTGCTCTGGGGGAAAATTGAGATCTAATTCGGTGACAATTTGAATTTGAGAACTGTTCAAAGGAGGTTTACAGACAAGGTATACAGGATCCAACTTATGTGAAATTATGCAATTATAAACACTTTTAAAGTGTGAACAACTTGAAGTTTTAGTTTATGATTTTTAAATATTTATGCTAATTTTACTTGAGCTTTTCTTCGTTTATTTGATCAGTTTTACCTTTTGTTGGTCCGAGGTGAAAAAAAAAATCGTTATTATATTCACTATTTTTGTCCAATTAATATCATTCAATTATTTATGGTTTTAAGTTGGGATAAAAAAAGTCAGCGTCACGAGCGGGATTCGAACCCGTTAGATACGCCGCTACTCTACCGTTTGAGCTATGGTGACTTCGATCCACTCAGATCCACTTCCCATATCAACCCTACCTTATTGAATTTTCCCTCCATTTTCCCATTTTTTAAATGTCGCGGGATCTATTTATTCTCTGATTATTATGAGAAGTGAAATGGCCGCGGAGGGTTTTATTGAAGATATACTTCATTTTAACTAATTAAATTCACTATTTTTCTCTTTATTATATTAACACTGTTATTTTACGGTATTGCAATGGACTTTCAGAAAATTTTGGTAACTCTTATATGAGTTATCTTTTGCGGGAACAAAGGTGCGTATTTGGTCGACGTAAAGATCAGCTAGCCTTGTTTTGTTTTGAAATCGATCGATGGGACAATCGTATGCGAGCTTATAATTTTCAGGAGCGAGTTTGAAATTAGAAATTACCGCGGCCGCATCGCCCTTTAAGTGAGTGCGAAGGTGCGCGAATTTTTGTGCGTCGGATAAATCGGGGTTTTTATGAACAGATACCTCGAATAACGTATGAAAATCATCCCGTTCCGAGATGTTTCCATCGAAATTTGGTATGCAGAGTCACCTTGGAAGAGTCGGTTGGACTTTCTGTTTTTATCTCTTGTCCGGAAAACTGAGGAATGCTTTTAATTGTTGTGTGGTATTTGCCACGAGCTGGAAAAAAATAGATCGTCAAATGACTGTTGAAAATTTTTATTATTATTATTAATTTTTAATGGCGTTTTAACGGCTAGGTCATTTCACGCCCTAACATCCAAACATTGTATTTTAGGTTAGCTGTATCTCTTCTGAGTGCTATAAAACTCTGACTCCAAACATTCACTCTTAATCTAACTTTTCCTATTTCCATCCAAGCTTTGATTTTCTTTTTCGAAATTCATAATTCAGAAGGCCAATTTACATTAAATTTATTACAATTATAAACTTTATTTCTGTTTCTTTTTTTAAATCAAAATTGTGAGTTTTTTCCATAAATTAAAATTTCCCCATAGGCTTGTATGGCTAATAATAATAATAATCCCATGTCTGCATTTCTGGAAATGAAAAAGCTGATCAACAGGCAAGAAACGCTGCAAACCATCCACAAAGAACAGATCAAATTCTTCTCCGTCCAGATGATATAGTCGCTTATGTTAAAAACATTATCAAACGAAAGTGGGCGGCAAGATGGAATGCCTGTAGAGATAGTATGAAAGAAATTAAGCCAGCTGTAAATAAATGGCCAACTGAAGAACTTGAGAGAAAAGAACTTGTAATTCTCTCTAGATTGCGAATAGGTCATATCAGGTTAATTCATAATAGACTTTTAATAGGCAACAACCTTCCAATTTGTCCTCGATGTACGCGAAGTGGAGAACGCATAATTTTGACAGTAAAACATATTTTGGTCGACTGCCTCACTTTACAACCCTTTAGGCAAAGGCTCAACCTTTCGAGCAGTTTACAGGGGTTACTGGGTCCCCAGTGTTTCTTTCGAAGAGCGCTTTTCAGTTTTCTCAAATTTGTTGGAATTTACAATGAAATTTAGGCCTTTTCCCATTTTACCATTGAATGCCTGCTAATGTCTGCATAAGAGTTGTGCGTGCATGATTTCTTTTTTCATAAGTTTTTGAGGCTGCCGGAGCGGAAAAATAAAATGGAAGACAATAAAAATTGCGGGGTAATACACTACAATGCCCAATATCGCAATTTAAATAAGAAAAATAGCTCCTTCAAAAAAAAAAAAAAAAAAAAAAAGAAATATTATTGTGTTTTGTTTCTATTATTGCTATGTAGAATTAGTTAACATACTTGAATGGAAGAATAAAAGGATAAAGATGAGCTAATCAAGCTGAGATTGTTGCTAGTCTGACTCCATTATTATTATTATTATTAGCCATACAAGCCTATGGGGAAATTTTAA